>CAHIKZ030001442.1:430000-643419 GCA_903632075.3 Acanthosepion pharaonis | reverse complement strand
TTGGATCCATGGTTCAGTCACAAATATTTTGTCATACTTTTTATAATATTTCATTCATTTAATTTTTTCTGTCAACAACTCAAAGTACTTGCTACTGCAATGGCTGTATAAGAAAATTACCCCCCGATAATTTGGTTTTCCCTGCTTTTTAAGGTCATTTTTGGTCATTTTGGTTAAACTTCATCACAATTTATCAAATTAGCATTTTTTGCTTTAACAAGATGCGAACATTTTTATTTTAATTTTTAAAATAGGTTTAAATAAATTTCTTAATGCTCAACAACTGGTGTCAGAAAATGGCATTGATTGATGACTGGGTTCATAATCTTGATGTGAACTTTACATTAAAATTATGAATTTTCATCCAAAAAGAAAAGAGTAATAAGTAGGACACTAGATAGCAATTGACACTGCATTTAAATTTTTGCACATTAGTTAGCTGGAAAGCATGGATCTGGAAGGGAGTTCCACATGTGAAAAGTGTGAGAAAAGAAACTGTTAGCATAGAATTTATGGCTATATCTAGCCAGCTCAACTATAAATTTCTGAGATTTCAATGCCAGTCTAGTACTGTGCTTGAATTCAAAATGTCTATGTACCATAACGAAAAGTTCATCAGAACACTTAGCTTGAAAGTATTTATAGACGAGACATAGAGAGGCAAACATATGCTGGAGGGAAAAGTGAGTGAAGCTGAGCTGCCAGATCACGACTGATAATATTGCTGATTCTTTGGATCTTATCAAGAAATTTAAATAGCAGGGGCACCCTATAAGTTAGGAATTAAGCCATCATCAGTTGAAAAGAGCAATAACAATTGTTTTAATATAAAGATTTAATAAATTTCAACTTGCTGCTCTGTCAATGTATGGTGAATGAATGCTAACAATACCATTACCATGTCTATCTCTCTTTATATATTTCTGTATCTGTGGATATAGATATATATAAACCAAAGAACCAAATTTTGTGCTAGATAAACCATTCATTACACGATAAAAATGACTTCTTGCCCATTAATATTGAAAATAGATAATAATCAATACAAATTAATCAAATATATCCAGAATGAAAACCATGAAATACTCAGCAATTAATATGTCTCTAAAAATGGATATTCATTATCATCATTGTCATTATTATTCCACAGTTTAATAAAATGATCAAATTTAGGTATTAGTCTCCATGCAAACAAACTAATCTGTCCGGCTGTAGTCACTTCGATTACCTTGCCTAAGGCCCACAACACAGCGCTCCTGAGATCTCCCAATATAACTCTTGCACTGTCTCAACAGAGACTGTGCTGAGCCTTGTCTTGATCTCCCTCCTTCCACGAGGCAAAGATGTAATCAAACAACTAATATGAATAACCTAGACTTAAGTCATCTAATGAATCCGTGATGATTGTCATTCAATGCACACATATATTGGAAAATATTGATTGCGTCTGTTTTCTACAGTTTTTTGATCAATGTGACTATTCAGTTCTTACAGAAATAATGTAGATTTTACAAGTACACTGACAATTGTTCTTTGTCTAACATGCTGAAAGTACTGCTTGAATTCTTGTTCAATTAAAATCAAATAAACAACTAAAATGGAGAACTGCTGCCATATCTGAACTAGAGCTGCTCAATCATCACTTTTCAGTCTTGATATTGTTCAGAAACATTTATGCATCCTTGGGGGTGATGAATTATTTTCCACTCTATAACCTCATTCCCACAAATGAAATATTGCTAGGATCTATGTTATTGCTATTTTTGTGGCAAATGTTCAGATGAGCTGCATTCGTTAGTTGAAACCTCTGGAGCTAGGACCCACTCTGCTATATAGACAGCATCAACTCATCTTCATTTCTTTCATATTCCATTAGTAAGGTGTAAATTCCACTCAGATTGTCCCCCAGAATAGTTACCTCAGGGCACAGACTCCATAGAGGATGTTTTCTCTGGTCTTGGAGGGCAACACTGAATTCAAAACTGTAAAGAATTTTTTTTTAAAGCAATTGACCCCAAGCAAGGTGGGAATGCCACTAGCATGCAAGAGGATTGAGAACAAGAGTAAAGAGGCATGTTTGAGGAAAGGATACAAAGAAGGATGGGGAACAAACTCAGGGTGTCAGATGTCAATTGACATTACACTTCGATATTTGAAGATTATAGTCATCAGGGAAGCAAGTAAGAGGAAGGGAGTTCCACAGACGGGAAGTGCGAGAGAAGAAGCTATTTGAGAAGAGATGGCTACATTTAACCATTTTGACAGTGAAAGGGTGGGACCAAGATGCCAGCTTGGTAGCACGTTTAAATTCATGTAGCCCAGGAACCAGCGAAAGTAGCTCGTTGGAACAGTTGCTGTGAAAATATTTGTAGAAAAGACAGAGGGAGACCACAGCATGTTCTGTGGTATATTTCACAAATGTGACTGTCTTTCACAGAAAGGCATGACAATTCAGAGATAAACAAATGAGAGCCACAATTGCTTATCACCCAGCTATGGGTTAAATAACAGGGTAGATTGGGCTTTCTAGAATGATAACAGTGAATTCAAAACTATAGCAAATATAACAGGAAATCATTTCACTATTTTTCCCCAAGAAGTCATGGAGTTTCATATATAATACAGAAAAGGAATGTGGAGAGCCATGGTCACGTACCTTTTGAAGGAACAGGGCATTGAAACAAAGAAAAAGCAAATAATTTATTTGTAAATTAATAAGTTGGAGTTCATGGCTTTTGCTTAAGCCATTTGACAAAGTAAAATGCTAAGAGAGATCTTGTGCTCTGCATAAGAAAACGGAGTGATGTATTTGTAAAGATGTTGATGTTAATTTCCCTGAAAATGTTGCTATAAAATTTTATCTAACGTAATGAATGTGGTTGTGTCTGTTTTAGTAAGACAGGCTTCGAAATTCATCAAAGATGCTGCACTCAGAAAGAAGTCATTCATTACACATTATGTAACAACTAATGCAAATAAGCCTCAATATTGCCACATTTGTGCAAGGCAATATATAACCTCAGCAGAACATTTCTACTGTCCATATTTGAGAATTGTTCAACCAATGACATTGTTTGAAATTGAGTCACAGCCATCTTTCCACAAAATAACATAGATATATAAACTTGAAAAAATTTGTGAATTTTAATGAGCTACAGTACAAAAATAAACATGTGTCTGTAGATGAATGGCAAGGAAATTAACCCACAAAACTACAAGCTATCCAAATATATTAAACTTGATAGGTAATTATTTTTTCATTTTTTTTCTGACTTTATTTCCAGAAAAATACACCGTTTGTTGACTCCGGGTTGAATTCCAGAGATTTAGCAACTAGTCTCTTTAAATCTCCTGATACGAAGCCAATACTGGTGATAAGTTACTGAATTGGTTCAAGTAATATTCTTTGGTTTTATTTTTGCCTGATATTATTCAGTAATAAGTCTCTTAAAACCTCCAGAGTTTTACTGGACATATTCTAACACTATATAGCTTAATTATCTTTCAGAAAGATACTATTCGGTTGTCTATATAAATCTCTTTCAATCTACTCTTTAGCCTTTTTGTATTTGCCTTAATGCTACAATAAGACTACGGATTACTTTCACTTTTCAGTAACTTCAGAGATATATTCATTGATAGCATTCAATAGTTTTCCCATATTCTTTCCTTTCCATTTGCCTATGACAAGATTAGAAATATCAACTATCTGGATAATATTATAGTATGAATTTTATTGATATTACTTATTTTTAATGTGTGGTTGTTTCAATTACCCCAGTATGTACATCATTACTTTCTTCCATTTTTGGTTGCTTTTTTTCTTTATTTTTTTACAATAATAACTTTGATATTAAGCTGGAAATTTGTTTGCATTTGCAGAAAGTATTTTTTTCATATATTTCAAAATCTAATAATTTATTCACTACTAGTGTACCCATGCAATAAAAAAAATGATGGGAATTGTTAAAAAGTTTTAATATTAAGATGCAATGAAACAAAAGTTTAAAACAACATATTGTGATGCAATAAAATGGAGATCTAGAATTCACAAGTAGAATAGAGGCCAATGAACCATTTAATTAAACTGTCCTCTTAAAATGTTTCTTAGAAAAACTTTTCTGCTATATTAAATTTCTTACATGATAAACGTAACAATTACATGTACAGGGTGCTATGGATAAATTGTCATCTAAATTACACAAAAATGAAAATAACACTGACATCTCATTTTAACAGATGTATTTACCAAAATTACACAAAAATATCTTGAAATACTAAAGAGTAAATTTATTCAATAAAATCGCCATTGGCTTCCAAACAACTTCAGAATCTCTTGCATCTTATCTGGATGGTTACCTTAAGTTGGTGAATGCTGCCATAATCTTACACCTGACCTCAAGTGGAACTCCTATATATGATCCATCACTAAAAATGCAGGTAAAATGATCAGCTCCTTGTACTGCTCTAGTAAGTACCTGACTCATCATACTATCTTCTACCTTTATAAGATTAGGCCAAAAATGGAATACTGTTGCCATATTTGGATAGGAGTAGCCCATTCCTCACTGTCCAGTTGCAATAAAGTTCAAAAGCATCTTCGTACCCATGTTGGATAATAATTATTTTCCACCAACTAACCTTTCTCCCACAGGTGGGATATAGCAAGCCTTTCAGTGCTCTATCACTACTTCCATGGAAAGTGCTCAGGCGAGCAATATTCATTGGTTCCACTAGGCCTAACCTTGATGACTAGGACCTGCCATGCTACTTACATTGTAGCAAACCACACATATTCCCTCTGTATTCCATTGGTGAGAATCAAGGTCAACTTGAGCAGTTTCTTCTCATGAACCACTACTCTGTGGAATGGACTCCCAAGAGGATGCTTCCCCAATCACTACACTCTTAACCTGTTCAAGTGTAGAGTTAATAGTTATCTTCCCCTGTTATCCATATAAACTATCCCTTTATATAATCCTTTAACTCAAGTGGCTCCTGGGCCTTGTACAGGGTGAACCTTACTGTAAAAAAATAAAAAAAATAAATAAATACACAACTGTAATTATTATATAGTGTTAGTGATTATTAACATAAGTAAGGGAATTAACCACTCTTAAATTTACTCTATTAAATTGATTTATCTCTCTTCATACTATAGAGTATGACAAGAAAGCTATAATTAAATATACAATAGTAATTATTGTATAGTGATAATTCATTTATTTCTTTTAATTTTATCAGTAAATGAAAGAAATAAAAATATTGCAAATTTGGCAACTCAGATTTCTAAGTTAGTTAGTTACATGAACATAAACATCTACAAAATATTCATGCTTATATTTACAGAATAAAACATTGATTTATATTTTCTCAATGGTGTCAGCATGAAATGAATGTAACATCCTTGGCTAGAATTTGAACTCAGCCTACAGATTCCATTTTTCATGTTGATAACAAATATCTACTTACATATCTACCTTTCAACATATGCAAAGCATAGCAGTTATTTGTGTGGAAAGTGGCATTGACGTTCTCTACTCAAGGATGTTGCATTTGAAAAATAAATTACTCTTGGAAAGGGGTATATGACTATTTTTTTTTGCACAACTCTAATCTTCTAGTTACACATTTTTGTCAGCCTGTGGAAAATGTTCTTGTATTTTTCAAAAATTTCAGATTATCCTTAGTCTGAGATCTATGTGTATGTTTTCTTTTTCTATGACGATCTGATCAAGGCTTCTACTTTAGAGGGGGGGATGTCAATTTGGATCTCAAATTAACAGTGTATCCTTTTCTTGCTATTCTCTAAATAAACTCTGATTTGTGCTGATTCCATTTGTTTAGATGGTTGAATCCAAATAAAATGACACAGTCTCCAGTGTCTCACTCGACTTTTCTGTCTTATTAAATTTTTTTTCTATTTCTTGTTAAGTGCCATTTTTTACTGCTTGATAATATTTATCAAGTTATATTTTAGTTCTAAAAATATGGCACCATTATTATTATTTCTTCATGATTCCTGTTTCACATCTAGATCAAAGTCTGAATTATTGTTCTTAGGCATAATAGTCAAGACGTCAGTTGACTGAAATTTTCAGTCATATGCAGATTGAGTACAGGAAATTTATGAACAGAATAGATGCAACTAGGGAAATGGTTAGCAAAGCATTCCATTCCCTTTTCTGTGAGTCCCAGAGTTTCTACCTCCACTGGTGATATTTTGATATTTATGCACACATCTTGTTTTTCATCTACAGCTCTTTGTTTGGCCTGTCATCAGACCTTAGAATATGTCAACTTCATTCCAAGAAGAGGGTTAAGACATCCTGAAAGGACTACCCTATGGCTGAGTACTTACAAACTAAGCAATAAACCTAACCAATGTCTTCCTTTTTGATTCAGGTGTAAAACAGACATATTTTTACCTTTTTCACTCTATTTAAAACTGGACACATATCTTGCTTTTCACTCAAGTGTAAAGTAAACCTATGTTTCCCTTTTTGACTATTGTAAACTCAGCATTACTAAGAGCTACAAAGGAGAGGTAATTGTGGAGAGCCATGATCGCCCATATCTTAATGGGATTCGGCACATAGAAGAAGTAAACCTGATCAATAATCTACCTTTCCTAGAAGGTTGATTACTCTTCACTGAACTATGTTTACTGTTTTGACTCTAATGTAAACCTGACCACTGTCTACATTTCTATTAATTCATTGTGATTTCCATACATTAAAATTTTGTTAGAAACAAAAA
The DNA here is from genome assembly GCA_903632075.3 of Acanthosepion pharaonis. Classification (NCBI taxonomy): domain Eukaryota; kingdom Metazoa; phylum Mollusca; class Cephalopoda; order Sepiida; family Sepiidae; genus Acanthosepion; species Acanthosepion pharaonis. Next base: position 636,660 of record CAHIKZ030001442.1, on the reverse strand, counting down.
AAAAAAGAGTACTGCACTGTTATGCAATATCAGTTCCCCTATATGACAGTGAATATTGGACAATCTCCTTATAGAAAAAGAGACTGAGGCAACAGAAATGTAGCTCTACAGAAAGATACTGAGAATCACATAGACTGAACATATGAGCAACAACAATCTTTTAGAGAAAAAGGAAACAAAATGAAGACTTATACTCAGAATCAGAAAGAAACAACTGAGATTTCTAGGGCACATCATGAGGAAAGTGGCCTTGGCGAATTTGCTACTCACAGGACATATTAAAGGCAAGATTTGCAGATGAAAGCAGAAAATTAGCTACCTAACAAGTTTGTGCATTTGGTTGATAGAACAGAAATTAGCAGAGATAGCAAAAAGACAATCCTGACTTAGACAAAAATGAAGGTAATCATGGAGAGTCATAATTACCCATGTTGTTAAGAGAAAAGTTCTTAGTTTTTCTATAATTTCTTTTGGCTGGTAGGTATGGCTATCTTGATTTTTGGATGTTTGATTTCTTAAATATTTTAATAATAATATCAGGTTTGATGAATTATTATTATTATTATTATTATTATTATAGTAGTAGTAGTAGTAATAGTAGTAGTAGTAATTATTATTATTTTTTTTCAATCCACTTAATGTTTCCAGTAGTAATTAGTGACCTATTTATGTGACTGCAAATCTCCTCAATCCACCAAAAACCTTAATATTCTAGCTCAATAATGTTAGTAATACCATTTTTGGATGTTTCCTACTCTTTCTCTAATTTTCAGTTCAACCAACCTCTTTTCTAGGCTTTCCAAGACTATTCCAAGATTTCTGATATTGACTGGCACTACTGTCACATACCCATTCAACAACTCTCTTTATGTTTTCAATCTCTTTCAGATCTGCACTGTGGTCACCAGAACATAATATCTGACATTTTCTTATCCATGTTAATTGGTATTATTATTATTATTATGTTTTGCCTTTGCTTTGTGGAGTATATAATAATCATGTAGAAGAAGTGAAATGTAGGATGAACGGCCAGCTACCTTCAATGCGGATGCCCATCACTGTCGATCAAAAAGACAATGCTTGGTGTGCTGCATATGCAGGAGAGGATGGCCGACAAAAACCCAACAATGTCTGCTTGCAAAAAATATGCTCACAGTGGTAGGATGAGAAAATTGGTTAGGCAAATGATTCGTGTTTTGCAGAACAAAATTACCAGTGTTTCTGAGCTCAATATAAACAGACGGATTTCTGCTTCATCGGTGAGTGAGTCACAAGTATTATTATTATGTGGAATGTTGTGATTCTAATTTTCTTTTTATTCATTGTCATTTTCTGTGTCCCAGTTACATTCAACCATCGTTTACATCATTCCTGTGTGGAATTCTTTGTCACCTATGCTGTGGACATGTCACTGCTTTATTTGCTTTGTTTGTCTCTGGTGCTGCTGTTCATTCTGTCTCTCCTCAATTGTGTTCTGTTTGTATAATAATAATAAATTCAACAAACCTGATATTATTGACACAGCCCTAAATGTTCTATAGCAGGATGCTGAGAATCCAATAGATTAAACATGTGAACAAGGACAAAGCTTTTGAGAAAATGGCAACAAAATGAAAGCTTTTGTTGCCTCCAAGTCTCAACCAGAGACATCTTAGAGACAACCATGCAATCATCGGGAAAAAAAAAATTCTGATCATTATATGGAGAAAAATCTATGCAACATGTGAGAAATACCCATCAGTATGAGTGTTTGCAATTCACATATTTTAGGGCTTTCAGGAATTTGATCTACATATTTCTTTGCTCCTTTTAACATGATTCCCAAAGCTCCAATAATTGGTAATGTTATCTCGAGATGCCACATTCTACTGATTTCTATCTCAAGGGTGCAAACAAAGAGGAAGCTTATAATTAACATCAGGAAGAGGCAGCTGAAATTTCTGGGACATGTAATGAGAAAAGAGGGCTTGGAAAATATGATACTCACAGGGTGGATAGAGGGAAAGAGAGACAAATGTGTGACATACCTAGCAGGCTTAATTAAGTGGATGGAAGAACAGGGTTTGGGAGAAGTAGCAAAATGACAAAATATATTGAGAACTACAAGGGATAGGAAGAAGTGGAGAGCCATGATCACCAACATTCTGAAGGTACATGGCACATAAAAGAAAGAAGTATGCTTTGTTTCAATGTTACAACCAAAGACTTTAAGAGACAAGTAGTTTTTGTATCAGAAGATGCAAACTGATGAGGTACCATGCTATCATGCAGAAAAAAAAATGTAATTGTTGTCACTGCAAAGAGAGAAAATTACGCAACATGTGAGAAGTACCCATGAGTATGAGTGTTTGCAATTCACATATTTTAGGACTACCAGGAATTTGATCTACATATTTCATTGCTCCTTTTAATATGACTTTCAAAGCTCCAATAATTGGTAATGTTATCTTGACATGCCACATTCTACTGATTTCTCTCTTGCAGTCCTTGTGTGACCTTTGCTAGGGCTGTAACATCTATCAGAAGACACTATTATTATTATTTATAAACTTACTTGTTCACATTGAAGTAATTTCTACTTTGGTAGTGATATCAGATACGTATTTGATATTATTTATATACAATATACATATAGATACATATTGTTATGGGACCAAACCCATAATAACATAATGGACTATTCCATATGTAATAAATACTGCGCCTCAAGAGGAAGCAGAGAGTTCAGTCTGAAGTCTGGAGTGAAGTCCGTCAGGAGTCAGTCAGTCGAGTCAGAGGCAGTCCGAAACAGTCGCGTTCAGACAATTACTACAAGACATTGGAATAGTGATACTGGTCGAGACTACATTGTTCTCCCTACTAAACCTGATTGTTCGTACTAACACTTTCTACTTCTCTGTATATATTCCTGTTTGTAATAGATCTCTGTTATTCCATATCCGTGTTAGAGTTCTTCTTTATTGGTTCTACCTTGGACCATTACCGTGGTACAAGGACCTGGACCATAACACATATTATGGCTCCTTTTCTTATCATTTAATCTGCAGAAAGGCAATAAAGCCACTAAGAAGCACAGGGTTATTGAGTGTTAGAGAACATAAGAGATAATACTATTAAGGAGAGAGGACAATAAAAGATCATGAATTAAGAAAATAGAAGTTAATAAATGATATTGCATTTAAATTTTTGAAGATCAAAGTTAACTAGGGAGCAAGAAACCAGATGGAGTTCCACAAGCAAGAAGTGTGATAGAAGAAATTTTTAGCACAGAACTTATGGTTGCATCTAACCATTTGAACTGAAAAATGATAAGACCTTGCTGCTAATCTAGTACTGTGTGTAAATTCATAAAATCTAGGTACCATAGTGCAAAGTTCATCAGAAACAATTCCTATGAAAGTATTTATAGGAAAGGCACAACAAAGCTACATTACGGCAGTGGTAAAGTGATTCTTAAATGGTTAGTCATCAAATATCTTACTTTTCAAAACATCTTCACAACATGAGCCACTATCCTCTAATTTTGTTTAATGTAATGTGACAGTAATCATTTTATTTACTTTTTTTTAGCCTTTAACCTTAAATGTCTTGTATCTATTCCATTCATGATTCATTAACGTTTACTTTTCTTCCCAGACGATGAATCTGTTTTCAATCTTGCTTGACAGATGAGATGTATTAGTTTTTCAAAACATAAAGTGTGAAAAATGTTGCAGTCTGGGTTTTATTAACTTATTTTATTTATTTCTTTTTTGCTCAATTCATAGAGGGTTTGCCCTTGCCATGACACATCATCTATCTTATATATAAATCACATTTTATGTCTGCAATCATATGTCAATTTAAAACACTGAAAACTAAAATTTTAAATTTCTTTATGAATTATTTCACCCCAAGCAAGCCAATAAAACCACTAAGTTACAAGGAGTTGCTGAGGGTGAGAAAATACGAGAAAAAGAAAACTTAAATAAGGAGAGAGAACAATCAAAGAACAGGAATTAAGAAGATACAAGATAATGATTGACATTGCATTTAAATTTTTAAATATGAAACTTGATTGGAAAGCAAGAAGACAAAAGAGAGTTCCAAAAGCAAGAAGTGTGAGAGAAGAAATTTATCATAGAATTTATGGTTACATCGACCCATGTCAACCATAAAATGTTGAGACCTTGCCTTCAATCTCGTAGTCGTAGATTAAATAAGTCTATTGCTGCAACGTCACTTTACAAATCACAATATCGCTGGTTCAATTCACCGTCCTCGCTTTCTTCACACATCACTACGTATAGCCAACGTTTCTCCCTGCTTTTTCACGGCTCCAGCACTCTTTTATTGGGCCAACACCGCGGTTCCCCAGCCAATCAGTGTTCTTCACTGTTATTCTCAGTTACACAGGCAAATTGCCTCCTCCAGTTCGACCAATCAGCACACGACTTGCTATTGGTGGAAGCATTCCAAACTGTACAAAAAACCCTCATCATTACACATACTGCTAGAATGGCTGGACGGGAGAGTAATGCCATTTTCACGAAGCAAACTTGCTGTTGTCACGTGCCGCACGTTAAGGTAAGACCCTTATTTTCCTATACACCATATGCAAGCCACTCTGGCTCGCTTGCTTCTACAGGGATGTTCCCCACAGTAGCATGCTTAAATTCATGAATTCTAAGCACCAAAGAGGAAAGCTTATTAGAACAATTATTATAAGAATATTTATAGAAAAGACAGAGGGAAGCTATACTATATCAGTGGGAAAATGACAGATGCCAGGTCAGGACCAATAACATTATACAGATTCTTTGTATTTTATCTAGAATCTCTAAATAGAGGCATCAGACTAGATGTGGTAGTAATAGTCAAACTAGAATTTTTTTGCAATACACTGACAAGTGTTGAAATCCTCACAGTATTTTGTATTATTGAAGTTATCGCTAACATTTCTGTTAAGATTTACAAACTCAACATTTTGATCAATTTTGCAAACCAATCAATAAAATTTGAATAAGCTGGTTTGTTTGGAAAAATACTTTGACAAAAAACCCCTTCTTTGTGGTTTATACACATCCTAGTATAACCAACAGTACTTTGTACCCACTGACCTGTTTGCACTTTTCTTCAAAATTTGGTTTTGATCAATCAATGTATGGCTATTTTAGAGGGTGTGACAGATGGACAGACAGACTAATCAAGGTCTCAGAATTTTACATAGATAGATAGATAAGGGAAAAATGGTAGACTTATCATATCTGTGAGAAAGTACACTGCAGATCTTTCATTGGATTTTGTCAAGAACCTCAAGATGAATAGCCAGAGCACGAGAGTAGATATGGCAACAGTATTCAATGCATGGACAAATGGTAGATTTGAAAATGTGCAAGATGGGATTTGATAGATAGATAGATAGAGATAGGGAAGAATGATAGAGTTATAAATGTGTAAGATAGATTCTGGCAAGAAAAATTGTCTAGCACAACACAGTGAATCAAGTGACCATAGATCTTCAGGTATATAATAGAGGAAAATGATAGATCTTATTATTTTGTTATTATTAAAAAAATTCAGATAGTCTTTTTTCAGACTTCTTTAGATGTACAAGGTGTGGCAGAAATACCTCCCACATAATGGTAAGACATTAGCTAGATGAAGACACCATTGTCATTAATGTCTAATCATTATGTGGGAGATATTTCTTCCACACCCTGTGAAATCTCCATGAAAAAACCATGGATGGGCAGGGACATTTTATTTTTTTTTTTTGGTTCAAGCATTTTCCAAATTCCAAATATAAGGCTGTTTCCATTATTGTGGTGAATGAGTCAGGACACTTAAAGACAGCAAACAAAGTATATAACATTACAGAATATTCTTTTGTATACCATGTTCTTTCAGTATGTGAGATATCATAACTTGCCACAGCTATTTGTCTTTTTCTGCTATAAGTAACCTCTGAACCTTTATCATCCATCTTGGTTCTTACTCTACCCTACCAGCTGTTCATTAAAAGGCAATTAAGTAGCTTACTCACTGTTTTCAACTGCTTTTTTTGCATTCTATATATCCTGTGAGTGTTAAATTCCCCAAGCCCTCTTTCCTCATTATGTGTTCCAGCAAACTTGTAATGGAGATCATTATTATTGTTGTTTGCAGTTTTTTTTCAATATCTTTATATTCTCCTTAAAACATTCTTATTCCATTTTACATTATTTCTTTAATCATTTTTGTTATTTATTTTAAAAGAATGCCAAATAGCAGTGGGTAACTGTTATATTTCTGTACTAATAGGAAAACATACTTGAAAAACAAGGTGGATAAAATAAGTAAAGGTTTATTGTAAAAACCAGTACAATAAGAATAAAGTTAATAGTTATGCACAAGGTCACTGCAAGACAATCCAATAGTGAAAATACTATTTGGAAGGTTGGTAGTTCTTGCATAAGTCTGAGTTGTACTTGTTTCAGATTCCAGCTAGTCTCTGTATTCTGTTGACTTACAGATACATATAGTTAACCCATATTTTTAAAACCTATTTTTATTCTGAGACAGGTTATTCCATTACATCATATTTTTTTAATAAAAAAGGATTGGGTATAGGAGGGATTGAGGAAAGGATAAAAGATGAATGGGATTCAAGATGACAGAAGTAGGCAATTGACATTTAAATTTCTGAAGATTGTAGTTTTCAGGGAAGCAGGTAAATGGAAGGATTTCCACTGTTGGGAGGTGCAAGAAAAGAAACTGATGGAGTAGAAGTGGTGGTTACATTTAACTATTTCAACAGTAAAAGGGTGGGACCTAGATGTCAATCTAGTGGTACATTTAAATTCATGTGGTCAGAGCACCAGAGAAAATGGTTTGTCAGAGCAGTTGCCATGAAAATATTTGTAGACAGAAGGAAGCCATATCACATCTGTGAGAAAATGACTGAAGTTGAAATGTCAAGTCAGGATTGATTACATTGCAGATCCTTCTTTGGATTTTGTCAAGAATCTTGAGAAGAATAGTATGAGCACCAGACCAGATATGACAACAGCACCTAATGAATGGCTGGATGATAGATTTTTAAATGTGCAAGATGGACTCTGATGAGAAAAATTCTACACGGCAACGAATGAACCAACTTTCCTTGGAATAGATGCAATTGATGATTCAATGTAATTTTTCCACTTTTAGATCAGTTTTAAAAATTTGAGGCCAAGGATTTAATATTGAGATGTTCTTCAGGATCAAGTTTAGTCAGCCATATTGATGGCGAACAGGAAAGTTTCTATGGAAAATATTAAATGAAACATGCAGTTTAAATTTTTATTTTCATTTTTATCCCCATTTAACCACTGATTGTCTATATTTTCAAGATGGAAGCCAGGTTAAAATCAACATTTCTGACATAATTTTCTTATTGAAACAGGAATAAATGGTAAAAAAAATCTGCATAGATGACTAAAATTCAAACTTGAAAAATTTTTCTCCCTCACAAGAAATTGATCAGGTAGCACCCAGGATAGCGCATATTTATTTTGAAGTAATTTATTTTTTTTCAAAAAAAATGTGAAAGGATCTGGAAGCAAGCCCATTCATATGACCTTCATTTATATTGGTTGATATTTTAATTGGAAAATTAAATCAAACAATCATCCTGTAAATACAGTATCCCTGAATCTTTACATATCAGACCAGCATGCCAAATTTAACTGTCAAACAACTTTTTTTACTAGAGTCAAATCTTTTCACCATTATTATCAAATTTTTGATATACATATTCAGTTTGGTTGTAAGCATGTCCCTGGTAAACAGAAGGCAAAATAGAAACCATTATTGTTTGTCAGAGAAAAAAAAATGAGAAAAAAGATTATTAAAACTTTCAGCATTTTTTAATTTGAAATAGGTTGCCGAAAAGTGGTCCAGGAGACTAAGAACATTATTTTAGAAATGATTGTCAGAAGGTTCTCCAATATTTATTAAAACAGGAACTACAGAGGAGAACTTCCAACAAGCTGGAAAGCAGGAAGCAAAGGCAATGAGTTGTTTTATTTGGAAAAAAATGTATCACATTTTTACTGTTTGCTTCTTTCAGATGACAGCTGATCCCATCAAATTTTCTTATATTTATAAAAAATCTGGTTAGAAATGATGTCCAAGACCAGAGATTTAAGTTATATATGCAAATTACTTGGTAGAATCCTCTGTCCTATTGGGAAAATGTTCTGTCCTTAATGAATGCAAGTGTTGGAAGAGAATTTTAAATCAAAGCATTCAATCTTATTTGCTTTAAAATGTTTAAAACCAACATTATGTTTAATAACAATTGAATGAATGAAAATCAGAATGACTTATTTGCTGCTGTTCAAAATTTTTTTGCAGAGCCACCAATAATAACTGGAAAACAACTCAAATTTTGAGATGCTATACACTGTTTAATTCCATCAATTTGCAATAGTAAAATTGCTTCATTGAAAACACATTTCAATTTCATTATGAGCAGAGACAAAAGACATCTGTTGCAATAAGACATCTCTCTCACCATAAAAAAATAGAAGTTTTTGATTCCAGTTTTTTATGTTTTGAACTTTGCAGGTGAAAAAAAAAAGATGAACGTGGTTTAACTTTTTTCCTTTGCTGGAATGAATGCATCTGTCAATGCTGGCTTTCATGAAAAAAAACTTAGAACTGAGGCCCTATTGAAAAAAAAATACAAGGATAACCCCGTCTGGTATTGGGCGTTATATTCTAATTTAGACCCCAACAAGGCTAGTGGTGGTGGAGATGGGATACCAGCCATTGTCTTGAAGAAATGCGCGCCTGAACTGGCATGTTCCTTTATAAACTATATAATTACTGCCTCAAGGAATCTTGTTTTCCTGACTGCTGGAAGTCCTCTTCGATTGTTCCTGTCTTCAAGAACTCTGGCAACCCTCTGACCCTTCTAACTACCATCCTATCAGTCTCCTACCCCTTTCAGCAAAGTCTTTGAAGCTAATCAATACCGAAAAAAAAACCACCTTTTAATCCCATAATCTGCTCTCAGACAAGCAATATGGTTTCCGCTTTGCCCAATCTACAGCTGATATGCTTACGGCCATCACTGAAACAATCTACCAAGCTCTTCAAAATAACAGGGAAGCTCGAGCCGTGGCCCTAGATATCTCCAAAAATTTGATAGGGTTTGGCATGCCGGCCTTCTTTCGCAAGCTCCAGGGTTATGGCATTACAGGTCGATTGTTTGACCTTAATACAATCATTGCTGTCAAACCGTGAATTGAAGGTCATTCTCAACGGATTCTCCTCCAGTTCCTATCCCACGAACGCAGGTGTTCCTCAAGGATCCATCCTAAGCCCCACTCTATTCCTTATCTACATAAATGACTTTCCTGACGCCATAAATTCCCAAGTTGGCATCTACGCGGATGAAACCACAATTTACTCCTGCCTCAAAAACAAATTAGTGTCGCTGACAAAAATAACCTGGCCGTGCGTCTTGAAAAGGACCTCCAATCGGTTGTGAACTAGGGCAGGAATTGGCTGGTCAACTTTAATGCCTCAAAAACAAAACTGTTCTCTATTAATCACCACAGAGATCCTTCCCTCCTCTCCATTAGAATGTCTGATGCACAACTTCTCGAGAGCAACTCTCTGCGGCTGCTCGGTCTCACATTGACTGCTGACCTGAGATGGAACAAATACATTGAGTCAATTGCTTCGTCCACCGCAAGGAAAGTTGGCTCCCTGTGCCGCGCCAGGAAATTTTTCTCCCGGAATCGATCCTCCAGATCTACAAATCAACAATTCGCCCTTTGCATGGAGTATTGCTGCCATATATGGTCTGGAGCCCCTTCTGTTTGCCTCAGGGTTCTTGATAAGATCCAGAGGCGGATATGCAATATAATTGGCCCTGATCTGGCATCTCGTCTACACTCACTTTCTCACAGGCGCGCCGTCGCCTCTCTCTGTCTTTTTTACAAATACTTTCATGGTAATTGCTCCGAGGAGCTGCATTCGCTGGTTCCCAGACTTCATGAGTTCAAGCGCCCTACGAGGCTGGCATCCCGCTCTCACCCTTTCACTGTCAAAACTCCTAAATGTAGCCGTCTCTTCTACTCCAATAGCTTCATGTCTCGCACCTCTCGCCTGTGGAACTCCCTTCCCTATTCCAGTTTCCCTGAGAGCTATAATCTCCAACTATTCAAATGTAATGTCAATCGACATCTCCAGTTGCCTTGATCTATCCACTATCCTTCTCCTCATCCTTTCTTCTATCACTCCTATCTGATCTTGCTCCAAATTTTCTGTAACCCCTTGCGTCCTAGTGGCTTCCCGCCTGGCTTGGGGTGAAACGCTTAAAAAAAAAAAAAAAAAAATAAAAAGATATGTTTATATATGCTCAAGTATATATATAATATCATCTATCCTATGTATATTGATTTATTCAATTCTTATTTAATATATTTTATATATAAGATAACAAAATTTTTTTAAATACCTCTATCTTGAATGGCTCTTGGATAATTTCAATAGGTGAAACAACATTATATCAAAATAGACATTGCTCACCAAATGTGCCCTTCATAGTTTTTTTTCTATTTGGAAACAATCAAAATCATGGATCTGCCTTTGTATATGTCTTAAAGAAAAAGAACGATAGTCAGAATAAATTCCCAAGATATTTTTTTTCAACTTTAACTTTAAAAATTCCTATGTAAATTTATGAAACTCTCAACCAAACTTTTCATTATAATGGATAATATTTTGAAATTAAAAAAATAAATCATTTATCTTATTTTTCTTTTTGAAACATGTTTTCTAACAGATCTCTTCTCTATAATTTAATATTTGATTCACCTCATTAAAATTATTAGACAAAATATTTTTATTATTCACATTATCTATATAAAAACAGTCAAAAATAGCATGAAGTAAAATTTTCTCTGAAGTCTTGTTGCATTTGAAAATAGAAAAGAAACAAATGCTTCTTTCATTTAAACAAATATATTTAATCAAGATAATATTTCCTCTCTTTATCAATTGTATAATTGAATTTATTTGGCAAATTGTTGATCTCCATATATATTTCTTCAGATTTCAACTTAAAAAATAATATATAAATATCAATATGATTTAATTTTCAGAATTAATACAAAATTTTATTTTTTGAAAATGTTTTTAATGATTATTCAAAAAACATGATAAACAAATGGAAATATCCCAGGATGTTATAATTAATGAAGCAAAATTTCCATATTTAATGCTATTATTTTTTATACTGAGTGACTCAAGCAATGTGTTGTCTTACATTGTCATGTAGAAGTTACACATCTTTAGGAATAACCAATGGTGAGTTCTTTAAAATTTTTTGTTTAAATTTTTTTTTTTTAAAAAAAAAATTATCTCTGAAAGACTTACACTTTAAATTTCATTTAGTTCTTACTGCTTAATGAAAAACAACACACTTCATATAACATTAAATACAGAAAATAACTGGAGGAGGGTCTAATTCTGATTTTGATTTAAAATTCTTTAATTTAAAATGGATTCTAAATTGATTTCATTTTAATTGGTTAATGGTTTTAGAGGATAAATTTTTATTTGAATGATGATTCTGTCTAATTTTAATTATCACAAGTTATATAAATTTTCATTTTCCTTTTTTCCTGGAAGAAAATGGCCAAAATATCATTGGCATATCCGGATACTTTTTATTTTAAGCATTTTACCCCAAGCAAGGCGGGAATGCCACTAGCATGCAAGAGATAACAGAGAGTGAGAATAAAGAGGGATGTTCGTGGAAAGGATAAAGAGAAGGACGGGGATCAAGATCAAAGCATCAGAAGATGTCGATTGACATTACGTTTGAATATTTGAAGATTATAGCTATCAGGGAAGCAAATAAATTTAAAGGGAGTTCCACTGGTGGGAAGTGCAGTTCGTCCAATTGAGGAGAAAGAGGTGGTTACATTTAACTGTTTTGACAGTGAAAGAAAAAATCAAGATGCCAACCTAGTAGTTTTTCTTGGTCTCATGCAGTTGGGGTACTAGTAGAAAAAAAATCCAGAGCAGTTGTCATGAAAATATTTGTAGAAAAAAACATGGAAGCCAAAGATCACATCTATTTAGAAAGTGACTATAGATGAGATGCAAGATCAGGGACCTATCACATTGCATATCCATCTTTGGATTTTGTCTAGAACCTTGAGATGATCAATGAGGGCACCTGACCATATATGGCAAATAAATTCAATGCAAGGAATTTGGTAGATTTGTTAGATTTTTCAGGCGAGAAAAAAAAGAAATGAATTTCAAAATAACCAAATTTCCTTGCAGCAGATGAAACTATTTATTCAGGGTTCAGTGTAATTTGTTTTCCACCTTTGATCAGTGAAAAATGTGAACCAAAAGGTGAAATTAGACATGCTTTCATGGAGTTGGGCATCAACCATACTGATAGGAATGATTTATATGTCTCTATTTTGGGTAAATGAGAAGTTTCATTTTGAAAGTATTAAAATTTTGTATATTAATTTCCTCTAATCAGTCAACCACAGAAAAATATTTTCCTTTTCAAGACCTGCAACCAGGTTAATTTATTAACAATGGCAAATTTACTATTTCTATTTAAAATTTGATAAAGTGTCATCTTGCATAGATGCTTACTTGGGAACTGATGACATCAGGAAGATCAATGATAAAAAATCAAAAAACAGTGTAGTTAGAGCGTAATCCTATTTAGGAACACCAGTGTTTTTATACTCATGAAAGGAACTGAAGGAGAACCCATTTAGGACGACCTTCATTTCCCAGTTTGACAAAAAGGATTGTAATAAAAATCAAATAATTGTCCTGTAATACAGTATTTTGATGAAGTTTTAGCAAAAACGATGAAGGCTTTACATTTTTGGAAAATATCTAAATCCATGGCTTGCTTTTTGTGTTATTATCAAAAAGCTTGGTATAAAATTTTCATTTATTAAAATAAAACATTATTTTTGTTTAGTTTGGGCAAAGTGGAAACTTTAAAATAAGAAAAATTCCTTTATTTTATTTTGTTTAGAAACATCTGCAGTTTTCTTTCTGTATCTGCGATCAGCACAGTGACATCTGCATATCTTAAAAAAAACAAGGTTGTGCCTAATTAATAAATATTTTTTCCATGTCCAAAATCAAAAAGAAAATTGCCTTGCTTTATAGGTTGAATGAATTAGTTTTTGGTAATTATTTTTATTTTCCTTAAAAAAAATGATAAAGAACATGAACAGTACAACTTAATGCTAGAAATCAAATAAAGGCTTCCATTCAATATTCAAAGAAGATGAACAAATACAACAGACACTTCAATAAGTTTAGAAGCTATATTAGCCAAAATACAGAGGTTAAAATCAACAAAGGTTCAGGAAACAGATCCAAGATAATCAATGTATAATAGTAACAATGTCTCAACTCAGAAATTAAGATAAGATTTGATGGACTAATTAAAAACATAAATTTTGAAAGTTTTATAAAAGAAAGAAATTAAATTACTTCAAAAAATGATGACATTCTTTTTTGTTTTTGTTTTTTTAATAGGCAATCCTATTCTTAAAAAACATTTTCCTGAAAAAAGACATTATTTAATAAACTTTAGAAATTCTTTATCATACCAATAACATTCCTTGTATTATCATCCACTGAAAAATGAACAAATCATGAGAAAAAATTACTTGCTGTTTCCTCTTCAATTTCTCTTTTGATTTAAATATAAACAAATATAAAAATGTGTTAGATTCTCAAAAAAATTTCCTCATTATGCATCCCAGAAATTTCAAGTTTCACTTTTGGATTTTTAAGTATAATAGACGATTTTTAATTCATTTATTTTTTCAGTATTATATTTTTTTTTTGCTTTTTTTGATAGGGTTTATTATGAAAAATGATCATTACTTTGAGAGATCAATTATTAATTAAAAATTAATTAAATTTTGCTTTTCAATTTTCAGTATTTGATCAAAAAATGAACATTACTTTTTGACAAAGAGTCTTATTATTTAAAAATGAAAAATTTTGAGAGATTATTTGATCAGAAATTTTAATTTCTATTGAGAGAGTCAATATTTGATCAAATTCTTCCTGCCATGCTTTGGTTTCATTTATAAATGTGCATCAAATAAATATAATCATAATTTGGGTTGTTGCAAATTGGAAAGGTTATTTTCTAGTTTCTGGTATGGATTTTATTTTTTTTATTTTAAGAGTAAAGAAATAAAAACTAAACTGAAAATTAAATCTAACTAATTCAACAAACAAAAACACTCTAGTAGCTCCATTTAAAATTTAATTGCAAATACAAATTAAGTCATCTTTTATTCAGTTTACTTATAAAGAATGTATTATTGTGCCTGTTTCCATTTTAAAATAGCATTTTTAACTTCTTTTAAAATTTACCAAGAATCAATATAACACTATTGTTGCTGTATAGTAGTAGTAGTAGTAGTTTTTTGGAAGTCTGTACAAATGAAAGGTACAATGAACCAAAAAAGAAAAACGAAAAAATAAAATTTACTCACCTAAGATTTAATGAAAAAATCTTAAGGAAAGATTTTTTTCAGAAATGTAGAGAGTTTAACTGGCTTTTCAGATAGATACTTTGAATTGAATGCAAAAGAGAAAGAAAGAGACTTTTAATTGCTTTGAAAGAGAAAGAAAGATATTTACATAGCTGTATGAAAATGATAGAGAAAGAAGGTTTTATAATATTTGAGAGATCTTTTTTTTATGAAAGCTAAATGATGAGAGAGAGAAAGAAGAATACATTTAACTAATAATTTGAGTTTGGATAAAGATTTATACAGAGGTAAATACAAAAAAGAGAAAGAGTTTTAATTGGTTTGAGAGAGAGAGAGATTTTATTAAACGAAAATGAGTGAAAGTGAATGAGAAGACATTTTAATACATATTGAGAAACCAAGAGGAAAAGTTCAAGAAAAAGATTTGTCATTGGCTTGACAAATGTATTCCACAATAAACGTTACTACCTTGAATGAAACTGATAGAATGAAAAGAGCTTCCAAAGAGGGGTGTTTATTTCTGGGAAAAAGAAAGAATGAAAGACAGAAAAGGAAATATAATGAAAGACAGATTTCTGAGGTAGACAAAGTCAAAGGGGAAAACTCTTGTATAAAGAAGAAGAACAACAGAATGAATGAGAGGAGGGCTGAACAAGGAAGAATTTGATAGTGAAAGAGAGAGTCCAATTTATTTGAAAAAGAGAGTGAGAGAAAGAGAGAAGAGATGAATCAGGAGAAAGCAATAAAACTCATTTGGGTGGTTTGACAGAGTGAGGCAGTTAGAAACTGAAAAGGTGAAAGAGTCTTGAAAGAGAAAAAAAGTTTATTGATTTGAGAAAGACATGAAGAGAACGGCGTTGAAAGAGCGACAAGATGAAGAAATAACTGTATTGACTGTGAAAAAGATTGAAAAGGCAAAAAAAAGCAAAGAAAGAGAAAACAGTCTTTAAAAAAAAAGATAGTAAAAAATGGTTGGTTCATTGATTTTGTTTAGCAGCATATCAACACTTCTATGGGTTATTTAATACCAATATCTAAATATCTTCTACATCATTTTATTGTTTTATTTTGTTTTTCAGTGATACAGGTCTTACTAATTAACCCATAACTGGGGGTAGAAGAGGTGTGTTTGTGTGTAAGTGAATATAACAAACATGATGGAATGAGGAGTCAGCTTTCTAATTAACAATTCCAAGACATTATCCATTACATCACCCACACATCTGAGCTTGCAGCACCTGGTATTCTCAAGGAGACATCCATTTAGGTACTGACCAGGCTCAACATTGCTTAACTTTGGCAATTGTGCATGAACCGGTGTTCTAATGCAATATGGCTGTAAGCCCATTAAAAATAAAGAATAGGATTGATAGAGAGAGTTTTATTTCTTTGAAAGAGAGAGATAGAGAACCAGAGAGAGAGAAAGAGAGAGTGGGGGTGATAAAGGGTTTTTAAATTGATTGATATTGTTTATTGGGTTAAGAGAAAAATAGAGGCTTTACTGGTATTTGAGAAAGACAGAGTAATAAGCTGTAGTTTTGTTGGCTTAGCAAAAAGACAGAGAGTGAATGAAGGAAAGAATAAAGATGAGAAAAAGAAAAAAGAAACATTGAACTTTTAAGAGTCTGCACAGAAAAATAGAGATAAAAAGAAAAAGTGAGTGAGTGGCATAGATCTGGTGGTGAGCACAGCCATTGGTGGGTTTTTGCAAGAATCTTTTAGTATCAGGTGACTAGAGAAGCATAAAGCCATTGCATTAAATTCTGTCCGAATTTGGCGCCAGTCACTGAGAACTGTCAGAGACATGTCTCCACAGGAGTTAGGCTTGGGGGAAGGGTTAGACTGTACCCCAAACTGAAATAGTCTTTGAACGCAGGTAGGTATCATTAATTCATACAAATTTGACTCAATATCTATTTTTACAGATCTGAGAATGATGGCTGGCCAGTAAAATAAGGGGTGGTCTGGGAGATTTATCATAGGCTTATAAGCGACTAAAAATATTATCCTAAGTTCTTTTCTGTTGTTGATAGTGGTAGGATAGACAGGAAATTAATGTCTGTAGACTTGGGTTTGTGTTTTTTTTTTTTGTTTCTTTGCTTGTTTTGTTTGTTTTTCTTTTTATTTATTTTAGTCCTTTAATCTCAGGCTTCTTCTTAAGCTCTGTTGGTTATGGATTATGAGATTTGGGTTTAAAATGGATTTACTAATGCAAATTTCTTTTTGCATTTTCTATTGCATATCAATAAAAACAGGCTTTTATGTTTCAATTCTTACAGAACAATAACAGACTTACTGCTTCAATTACATCCATTGGTAATAGCTGTATTATAAATACAAATGACTTCCAAAATTTAAAAACGGTATTATGAAATGGAAAGATTTCATTAGAAACAAGGAAAAGAGTGCTAAAGACTTATGTAATAACAACCATCCCATACGACAATAAATGCCGAACATTTTCCTCACAGATGACTTGAGAAATCTCATTCTAGTGAAGGATACTGAAGAATATCATAGACAAGAACATGTCAACAACAAACAAGGACACATAGCCCAGTGGATAAAAAACATTGGTTGAATCCAATGACTTGACCCCAAAAGTTGTGAGTTCATTACCTGGCAGCAGCAGAGGTGAACTTTGAGAGTTGAGTTAAAGAGAGATAACTGATACTAAGACATCCAGAAGAGGGATGGCACGTGGAACTAGAACAATCTACTCCAGTGGATGAAATAAAGGGTCCAGTTTGAAATTCCAATCACCTGAAGAAAGCCAGAGAAAACAATGTGAATATGACAATGAAGATGAGGACAACAGGCCGAACAATGTAAATAATGTAAACAAAAAAGTTTTAAAGAAAGAAAATAGAATAAGAAAGAACACTTGTATTTCAGATCAGAAAGAGTTTAAATGTCAGGGACACATAAATAAGAAAGAAGGCTTGGAGAATTTCATACTCATAAGTCATACTGACAGTAGGGAGGTACAAAGGGAAACATCAAGTAACTTATTTAACAAGCTTATTTAAATGAGCAGCAATACAAGGAGGAAAAGGTAGAGTAAGGAGACAAACACTGCTTTGAACTATGAAAGATAGGAAACTGTGGAGAGATATGATCACCAACATCCTGAAAAGACATAGCACTTAAAAGAAGAAACAAGTATATAAATGTACTCTCTTTTCTCCAAATAGCAGTGCATATGAAATGTGCCAGTTCAAATAAACAACATGCCAGAAACCTTTTATATAACTTTTAAATAATTTGGCAAACTTGGACCTTTGAGCCCACTAAAAAAACAATGGAGTGTCAAAACGGACGGTTTTCAACTTGACACCATCATTATTTGAATTACCTTCACTCCCTGGCATTGATTACAGTCTAAAAATCAATGATCAAAATTTTATTAAAACCTAAACATATCATGAAAGTGAATTTATACATTTTTTTAACATTCTGGACAGAATCACAAAGAACTTTACCAAATAACAGAAACCACATTACTTGTGGACTACCAACAGCAGCAACAACTAAAATGAATAGCACATGTAACTCATAAAGATCAAGATCCTAATCAAGATGCTGATGCTCCACACTAATACAAACAAAAGGTTAGGAAAGAAGCTCACATCAATACTGGAAAGAGTGATAACAGTTACTGGATTTGAGAAATCTATTTTCCTGGAAAATAGTTTTAATAGAAAGATTTTATAAACTTTAACTGAAAGTAGCACTGTCTACTTTGTCAATGAATGCTGAACATTTCCACATAAAGAAACAGCTAATCTTACCATTATCATTACTATTTCTGCAATGAAATGTATTTTTACACTTCCAGCATCTTCTGTACTCCAGACTCATGTTGATACATGTGATAATCTAAGATAGTAAGTTTTCTATAACATCTATTACACTGGAGTATATGTTAATTGTACATGAAACACTACTGCCTGTGAATTTGTTCTGTGTTGGTTAATCCACAAATGAGAAACTATTGAAATACCAAATTTGCTCTAACTGAAACCTTTGTGCAGTGAAATACAAAAAGTCCAGCAATCTTTAACCAATGTGCATGCAAAAAACTATTTACCAAACCACTATTATTTTAATTATCATCATTCCTTTGTACTGTTTATTGTTTTAAATTTTGCTTATTAGAATTTTAATAAAAATTAAGCATATGAAAGTAAATTTAAACATTTTCTTTGTTCTTGAGTACTGACAACAACAATAATAATAAATACTATTTATTATATTGTTTTTTGGAATTGATGGTAAAACTTTACAAAATGGTAAATAATAAGGATTTTTTTTATAGTTGGTTCACATATTTTAATAATTTAGTAAATGATTATAAATTTATGAATAAAAAAAATGTTCATATTTATTTCTTTATATATTAGTAAATGATTGATAAATTTGCCTTGCATTAGTTTTAATATAATTATATTAGCTTTCAGAATGTTTGGAAATATTATTCTTCTAAATAAACAGTCTAATAGTGTTCAATATTTTTATTCTGAATTGTCAAGAACAAAAAAAATGTATAAATTCACTTTCATCATATGTTCAGGTTTTATCCCAATTCTGATCATTGCTTTTTAAAACAATAAGCATTGCTGAGGAATGACGGTAGTAAAATAATAGCTGTATCAAGGGGAAAAACTGTCCTTTTGAGGCCCCCCCCCATTTTTATGGGCATGTAAGTTAAAGATTACTGTAATAACTGTAAGTTGCAACACACATTGTCAACTATGAAAAAAAAAGATTTATTCAACCCAACTCCTCTGAATCACATTTATTCATTTTCTGAAATGGAAGAAAGAAAATATATTTTTAAAATTGTTTTTGTGATGACGTGTATCTAACAAACTTTGGCCATTATTTAACAATAACAAAACCGATTGTTCATTAATTCTATGTTGTATTATTTTTATGTATTATTCTTCTCCTGTCATTGTTCTGGTTTGTTGCCCATCTTCTCTGCGATCTATTGTCATATAAGGATGATTAGGTGTATGGAATAAATTGTAAAAGGCAAGACAAATTATAAGTCATGAAGAAAAAGAAAATAATGATGTCTCTTACAATGAATACAAACTTATTCTCACCTGAATAGAAAGTTGTCAATGATGCATCAAGGACTTATCCCTTTGGGAAGAGTATTGTCTGTAGTGAATTAAAGATAAAAGCTACAAGACAAAAGAGAAAAGCTTTCGGGGATAAATATTAGTTTCTGTTCAAGTAAAATAGACTGGAAGTGTCAATGTTATATAATATCTATACCACACCGTCTTTGTATGTGTTGCTATTATAAGCAACTCATATCTAACTCAGAAGTTGGCTTACCCTATTCATATTTATCTTTCTCTGTTCATATCTATCTCTGTTCATGTCTCTCCATCTCAATCTTTTCATATCTATCTATCTCAATCTGTTTATATCTCAGCCTGTTACGATTATCTATTTATCCATCTCAATCTGTTAATATCTATCTCAGTATGTATCTAGCTATCTCAGTGTGTTTCTATTTATCTATCTATGAGATCATTGTAAAAATTTGTGCCTGATTAGCAAATTAAAAACTAAATTTTACACACACACACAAAAAAAAATTATTAGTCAAGAACACCATCTTCATTGTTTTAAAAATTTGCTTAAAACAATGAAAACAGTGTACTTGACTAATAAATTTAGTAGAATGTAGAATGTCATCATTCTATAAGATTCATGATGACATTTTCATAGAAGCCTCACTTTTTACTGGAAGAAGGTTGTGAGGTAGTTTTAGACTGACTGTACATAGTCAATTTTTTTTGTCATTTAAATTGTTTCTATAGAGACTAGAACAAATGAAAATCCAAAGGAGTCAAAACAAGAGAATATGGTGGGTGCTGAAAGGTTTACTATTCCAACTCTTCAAGCTTCTACAAGGTCTGTTTTATATACAAAAATAGTGAGGGGTGTAAGACAAGGATGTGTCTTCTCACTGGACTACTTCAATCTATTCAGCGAAGAGATTCTGAGACAATTAGAAGTTCTACCAGGGTTCATTATTGATGACCAAAATCTTAACAAAATAAGATATTCAGATTATACAGTGTTGATAGCAGACATGGAAAGAAAACTACAAAATCTCCTACAGAAGGTAGTGACAGAAAGTGAGAAGAAAGGATTAAACATCAACAGCAAGAAAATAGAATATATGGCTGTTAGGAAAAGCCAAAAGTGTGAACTGCAAATCAGAGGTACCAAAACTAAACAAGTATAAAAATTTAAATATTGGGAAGTTTTTTAGAGAATAGAAAATGTGACACTGAAATCTGAAGGCATATTGAGATAGACAAGGATGCATTCCAAAAGCTAAGCAGAGTACTAAGAAACAGAAAAATTTTGCTAAAAACAAAAAAAGAGTACTAAACTGTTACATGATATCTGTCTTCCTATATGGCAGTGAATGCTAAACAATCTCCTCAAAGATGAAGAAGAGACTTGTAGCAACAGAATTGTGGTTGTACAGAAGGATGCTAAGAATACCATGGACCAAATATCATTTTAGAAAAAAATGGAAACTAAAAGAACACTTATACTTAACATCTGGAAAAGACAGTTGAAACATAATAAGGAAATAGGGCTTGGAAAATCTGATACTCACAGGACAGACTGAAGGCAAGAGGGGCAGAGAAAAAGAATGCATAACCTATTTAATGAGCCTAAGTAAATGAATAACAAAACAGGGTTTAGGAGAAATAACAGAAAAATATACTTTATTAAGAGCTACAAAGAACAGGAAGTTGTGGTGATCATCTACGTCATAATGGGACATACCATATGAAGAAAAGAAGGTCTTGATTGTCATGTTGGAAAATGACACCTTATTATTTTGCCAAAATTGGCTGTTTTTCTTGAATAGACACAATGAATTGGTCACAATACTTCTTTGCAGTTATTCTTTCATCAGTTGGAAGAAGCTCAAAGTTAATTATCCCTCTGCAATCTCACCAAACAGGCAGCAACACCTTCATTGTGTACAGGCTCCCTTTAGCTACAGGTTCTGCACATTCACAGGTTCATTTCCAGCTCCATTTTCATTGAATGTTTGGCCTACCAAAGAGCTGGAGAATGATCCAAATAAACCTTTCTAAAATTCATAGAGCATAGTATGGCGAGAGCAAATCTTTTCACACTCCATCTTTATGTTATTCATTTGTGGACAAAATGTCAAAATTCAACCAAGACTGACTTGCAACTGAATGATGCAATGTTTCCATCTTGACCACACCAGAAATCAGCACCAAAACAAACACCAGTGTCAAGTTGTCATTTTATATTAACAGTGAAAACCTTTTGCAATGATTTCATATATATTTATGTCATTTCGTTGATGTCTTCCCAGTGTATGTTTATTGTCTTAGATATAAATGTCATATGTATATTCTGTACATTG
This sequence comes from Acanthosepion pharaonis, assembly GCA_903632075.3. Taxonomy (NCBI): domain Eukaryota; kingdom Metazoa; phylum Mollusca; class Cephalopoda; order Sepiida; family Sepiidae; genus Acanthosepion; species Acanthosepion pharaonis. The sequence goes on along the minus strand of CAHIKZ030001442.1, from coordinate 614,685 downwards.
ATCTGCTGATTTAATTTTTCTCTATTCTATCTTAATCATTCTATATAGACATCTAACAATTTACAATTCTAACTCAGCATTTTTTATTTATGTATGTAGGCATTTACCTCACACTTAATTTTATCATGTAACAATGTATCAAGTCGTTTTATGTCTTAGTCTGTTCTTATCTATGTACCTTAAGAATTATAACTTTATGTATATATTTAGCAATCTTTTTTTTAACAGTACGGTTCACTTTTTACAAGGTCTGGGGGCCACTTGAGATAGTAGGGTACATTAGGAGGCAATTTGTGTGGATAAGACTAGAAGATAATGGTTAACCCTAGGCTTGAACAGGTTAAGATTGTAGTGATCAGGGAAACATCCTCTTGGGAGCTGGTTCCACAAAGAAGTGTTTCGCAGGAAGGATTTGTTAGATTGGAACTTACTTTTCACCTATGAAATACAGAGAGAATGAGGGTGGTTTGCTACTATGTAAGTGGTATGGCAGGTCCTTGCTGTGAAGGTTTGAATTGGCGGAACCAGGGAATGTCATTTGTCCAAGCACTTTCCATGGAAGTAGCAATAGAGTAACGTGAGGCTTGCAAAATCCTGCCTGTGGGAAAGAGATACAACTTTGGGACCATTTATAATTGTGGGCACAGATGCTTTATTTCTGCTCATGATTTCCAGAATTCACAGGATACAATTTGTTTTTTTTTTTCAACCTTGGCCTGGACTGCTTGTGCATAGCTGCATGTGGTATTTTCTAGAACATTTTTCCAGCAATTTTAGGCAGTTTTGAATACAGTAGGGGTCAAACTACATCACTCCTTGTGATAGATATTGATTCCAGTGAGTTATGGCTGCAGTGCATTCAGGGGTGAACCAGGGTTAACTGTTTGGTTTTTGCTGAAATTTTTTGTTGGATATAAAACACATCATTCCAGAAAGGATCCATTCAGTGACAAGAGTAGCAGTTTGGGAGGCAGCATGTTTGAAGAAGGTTGAGAGGGGAGCTTCCATCATGTAGGATCAAAAGATGTTTGAGTCTGCCTTCACATAACAAAAAATCATTTTATGGAATGGTACATCAGTGTATGCCTTAGGTTGGACATCAATCTAAACACTGATTAGGGAATGATCTGACATATCTTGCAGGGGTAAAACATTTGCTAAGCATTTATCAAGGCAGAATGTTAGAAAAAGGTTGAGAAAGTTTGCCTGATGTCTCCTCATGTCTGGGACATGGGTAGGTTCTTTGATGATCTGGGTTAGTTCATAGGTGATGGAAAGGCCTCTGCAATATTTGCTTTCATCATCAGTTTGGTTGGAGTGAACTAACCATTCTTTATGGTGAATATTGAAGTCATCACAGATATGAACACTAGCTGAGGGAAATTGAATGAGGATATTATCAATCTTCTCAGATATTTGATCGAAGATTACTGTCCCTTCATCCTGAGGGCAACAGAGAGCAAAGATGAATGTGGTACTATGGAAAAGTGACAGACAGAAGCACATATTCAGGAGACCAGGGTCCTCATTTTTTGCATCCTTGCCACAGTGAAACTTGTCCTTAATGCAGCCTTTGAGTCCATGTCTGTTGTGACAATTTAGATGGCAGTGTTTTGCTATAAGAGGTGAGTAGCCCAGGACTGTGAGATCTTCTAGTCTGCTTGTGGCATTAATACCAGTTTCAGATAGTAACAGGAGGTTGACTTTAGTCTGAAGAAGATGGAGTTCCACTTCTGGAAAGTTGGACCAGAGATCTCTCACACTGGTATAGGAGACGGGAATACTTTGTTTTTTTAGGTTGGGTTTGCTAGTTTTGTTCATTTTGATTTTAATTAGTTTCATAGGTGTATTGGTTGATGGAAGACTAGTATGCAGTGAGACAGACACACCCACAGGAGTTGAAGGTATAATTAGCCTGTATAGAATCATCCAGAGATACTGCCATAACAGTACCCTTTATCATGGCATCAAGAGGCCCCACCAGAGACCATTTGGACCTGAAACCATTTGCTATATGGCAGTACAATAGCCCTGATATTATACACCTGCTGATAGGATAGCCTCCTTTGGAGTTACTTAAAGGTTCATATCTCTGACTATCAGGTGGATAACACCAAAACCCAGAAAACATCTCCCTCCCACACCCTTAATGAATGGACAATGAACCCAGGAAAGAAGATACACATGTGATGCTTTAGGTATACATGATGTGTCTATCGAGAAGTCAAGGCAACAGAACTTCTCCATGGGTCAGAAACATCATACCGGTCCTCAACCTAAAGGTAACAAAATAAGCTTGCTCATGTACCTGAGGAATAAGAGACCTACTGGGAGAGTTGGGGTACAAAGTTTGTGCATCCCTTACCCCAGTTCTAACAATCTATATGAGCAGTTTTATTTAGATTCTACATTTGTCTTTTCAAATCTGTCTGTACATACCTAAGAAAAATTTGTCCTTTTTAGCAGGAAATGAACCTGCATCCCACAGGGTAGAAAGATCCACTGTTTAGCCTGGGGTGTCTTACCGTTTGACAATGAAACAGCTAAAATGTAGCTCCCTCTGTCCTGAGGGATGGAGGATCAGTTCCTGTCAAAGAGTGCACATTTCTGTTTAATAAGGTTTCTCGAACATTCTGGCAGGTAGGTGAAAATAAATACATAGACCGTTTCATATATAAATGGAGTACCTACTCAAATATGAGTATCCACTAATAAAAACATTTAAAGTGATAAAAAAATCTGTTGGATTAATAAAAATCAATTCTAAAATTTGCATATCGATCTATATATCCTTCCAACTCTTTATGCATATAATAATCTATCCTTTTTTAAAAACCTGATTTATATTATTTTACATATCTCCCAAACAATATCACTGTTACTATGACAGATGTCCAGATGAGTTACATCAGCTCAGACCATTTTCAGGATAACAAGTCATACCTATACACTCTCTGTTCCTTTAATAAGGAGCAAGTTCTACGTTCTACTCATACAGCTTCTTCATCAGAACTGTTGCTTTGTGGAAAAGGCTCCTGAGAGGATGCTTCCCTGACAACTACAATCTTGATCTCTTCAAGTCCAGAGTCAACCAATATCTATCCTACACTTCCTGATAATTTGCATTTGTTAATTCTACCTCCTCCTTTCTTAAAACCTTGAGTGGCCCTTGGGCCTTGTATTAAGTATCAGTAAAAATTCTAAATTCATGTATATATCTAACAATCTACCAATCTATACCAGCATTTTTAAATGTGTATCTATGTTTGTCTTTTCAAATCTATCTCAGTCTGTTCATATCTATCTCTACTTTCCAACTTTTATGCATATATTAATCTATTTTAAAAATCTGCCTTAATCATTTTATATATGTATCTAAAAATTGGGAAGGATATTAAAATAATCCAGAACCAATACCGGCAGCAAACTATCTGCATGTGAATAGAAAATGAGTTCAGTAAATATACAAAAATCTTCTCGACAGATTTATTAACCTATGCAGTGAGGTGATACTGAGAGAATCAGAAGTCCAACTAGGATTCATTATTGGCAGCCACAATCAAGACATACAGATGACACAGGGTTGATAACAGATATGGAAAGAAAACTTCAATAATTTCAAGAGAAGGAAGTGAAGAAAAGCAAGAAGAAAGGATTAAATGTCAACACCAAGAAGATTGAATGCATGATTCTTAGCAAAATGATGAGCCCAACATGCAAATTATAAATTGGAGATACAAATCAAAATAATACATCAATTGAGATATCTGGGAAATGTTTAAAAACAGGATGAAAAGTTTGGCATTGAAATCAAAAGGCACTTTGGGATAGCCAAAAATGCATTTCAAAAGCTAAGCAAATTATTAAGTAACAGGAAAATTTCATTACAAACAAAGAAAATAGTATTGAACTGTTATGCAATATCACTTTTCCTATATGGTAGTGAATACTGGACAATCTCTTCGAAAATGAAGAGAAAGCAAAAGAAATGTGGTTCTACAGAAGGATGCTGAGAATACCATGTACTCAATATGTAAGCAATGATAAACTTTTAGAGAAAATGGAAACAAAGAGGACATATACTTAACATAAAGAAGAGAGTGTTAAAATTTCTAGGTTGTATAAGGAAAGAGGGCTTAGAAAATTTGATACCCACAGGGCAGTTTGAAGGCAACAGTTTCAGATGAAAAGAACACATAACCTACTTAGTAAACTTGAGTAAATGAATGACAGAACAAAGTTTAGGTGAGATAACAAAAAGACAAAATTTATTAAGAATTACATGGGACAGAAAATTGTGGAGAGCCATGATTGCCTATGTACAGAAGAAACACAGTATATAGAAGAAGATCTCATGATCTACCATTTTATCCTACAATTCTTTCTTTTTTTTTTTACTAATTGAGCTTTGTATTATATTTAATTAAATATTAGTATATAAGTATATTTCAGCCATTCATGTTTACCTGCCCTTGTCCTTTCATCATCTATTAATCATCATTGTTTACAATTTCTGGTCAGTTTATATAAAACATAAAATAATTTTAAATGAAACTTTGATGCTACTATAGTATGATATCTACCATCCATTTTCTACTATAGTGTGATATCTAGTATTCATTTTCTACTATGGTATGATATTTACCAACTATTAGAAGTATGAAATATGTCAGGGTTAGTGAACAGTGAACTGGTTATGTATTAAAAATCATTAACAATTTTTTATACAAAAAAAAAATCATCAAATAGTGATTTTAATGTTTGCAAACTGATTTGATACAATTTAAAAAAAACAGTAAGCAGATCCTCTTTTTACCTGAGCAATAATGAGTACATTGTTATTTATAGTAGGTCACAAAATCCTTGGGAGATATCATACTATAGTAGCACTGAAACTTTTATACATAGTATCTTACAAGATTATTATATACTGTCTAGTGTCTTATTTCTTTTATTTTAATTATTTTACCCCAAGCAAGGCAATAATGCCACTAAAACACCAGGGGTTATTGAGAGCAAAAGAGAAGGAAAAGACATTAATGAGGAGAAAGGATAAAAGAACAGGATTCAGGAAGATACAAGGTTATTATTGATATTGCATTTAAATTTTTGAATATTGTAGGTGGCAGAGAAGAAAGAAAATAAAGGAGAGTTCTACAGGTGAGAAGTGTGAGAAAAGAACCTATTAGAATCAAACTTATAGTTATATGTATCTATTTCAGCAGTAAAACAATGAGTTGCCAATCTAGTAGTACACTTAAATTCATGTGGTTGATCAACCAAGGACAAAAGCAATATTTATTTCTGTATTAAAACAGAAAATGTGGCACAAGGCCAAAAATGGGGATTGGGGAAAAGGATGGTATTGTTCTGTCTTAATATTAAACTTAGCTAGTCACAAACACTAACCCAAACATACAAAGAATATTCCTAACACTAAAACAACACATTCTTACCTACCTTTCTTACTACATCCACCATAATACCTCATTGTCTCTATGAAAAATCCTAACTTGTCTCCATATGTACAATTCATTGTTTGTAGGGGAGGGGAATAAAACAACAATTTACAAACTATCCCCAATGAGTATTTACAATTTTTTCAAAACTATTTACAAGAAACCAGATAAAATAATGTTAATAATACATCATGGAAAGAGAAACCTTAATGGAAAAAAAAAATCTCAATTAGAACAACTTTTTCTGAAAATATTTATAGAAAAGGCAGAGGGAAGGTATGTCATAGTGGTGTGAAAGTGATTGATGTCAAGATGCCAGGTCAGGACTGATAACATTGCAGATCTTTGGATTTTGTCAAGAATCTTGAGATATTTAGAAAAAGCACCAGATCAGATATGGCAGCAATATTATATAACTAAATGGTGAATTTTGCTTCAGTATAGTAAATAAATGAACTCCTTTTTTTTATAACTCACATTGCTATTAGAAATCTGTATTTAAACCATAGTGCATGACAAATTTTGCTCTATTTGTTTTCATTTTTAATCAACAAGATGTTGTAAGTGAAAGTCATGTGCTTTTCTCAGGGTTGATTACTTTCAAAGGTCAATGTTCTTTTTTTGCTATATAAGACATTTTTGTATCTGCATATGTACATTGAGTTTAGTCCTGTGCATTTATAATTGCGATCTTGACACGATCCAGAGGTGGATATGTAATATAATTGGTCCTGATCTGGCATCTCGTCTACAGTCACTCTCTCACAGACACGCCGTCGCCTCTATCTGTCTTTTTTACAAGTACTTTCATGGTAATTGCTCCGATGAGCTGCTTTCACTGGTTCCCAGACTTCATGAATTCAAGCGTCCTACAAGGCTGGCATCCTGCTCTTACCCTTTCACTGTAGAAACTTTTAAATGTAGGCGTCTCTTCTACTCCAATAGCTTCATACCTCACACATCTCGCCTGTGGAACTCCCTTCCCTATTACTGTTTCCCTGAGAGCTATAATCTCCAACTATTCAAATGTAATGTCAATCGACATCTCCAGTTACCTTGATCTATCCACTATCCCTCTCCTCATCCTTTCTTCTATCACTCCTATCTGCTCTTGCTCCAAATCTTCTGCAAAGAAAAGCAACTATAAAGTAATAAAGTAAAACAGTTCACAAAATAGAAAAAGTGTTCATAGAAAAAAAGCATAATCTGTAGACGAGATGCCAGATCAGGACCAATTATATTACACATCCGCCTCTGGATCTTGTCAAGAACTCCAAGGTAAACAGAAGGTGCACCAGACCATATATGGCAGCAATACTCCATGCAAGGGTGAATGGTTGATTTGTATATTTGAAGTATTGATTCCGGGGAGAAAAATTTCCTGGCGCAGCACAGAGAGCCAACTTTCCTCGCGGTGGAAGAAGCAATTGACTCAATGTATTTGTTCCATCTCAGGTCAGCAGTCAATGTGCGACCGAGCAGACTCAGAGAGTTGTTCTCAAGAAGTTGACTATCAGACATTCTAATGGGGAGCAGGGAAGGATCTCTATGGTGATTAATAGAGAGTAGTTTAGTTTTTGAGGCATTAAAGTTGACCAGCCAATTCCTGCCCCAGTTCACAACCGATTGGAGGTCCATTTCAAGATGAGCAGCCAGGTTAGTTTTGTCAGCGACACTAGATTTGTTTTTGAGGCAGGAGTAAATTGTAGTGTCGTCCATGTAGATGCCAACTTGGGCATCTATGGCGTCAGGAAGGTCATTGATGAAAATAAGGAATAGAGTGGGGCCTAGGATGGAGCCTTGGGGAACACCTGCGTTTGTGGGATAGGAACTGGAGGAGAATCCATTGAAAACAACCTTTAATTCACAGTTTGACAGGAATGATTGTATTAGGTCAAACAATCAACCTGTAATACCATAGCCCTGGAGCTTGCGAAGAAGGCTGGCATGCCAAACCCTATCAAACGCTTTGGAAATGTCTAGGGCCATGGCACGAGCATCACTGTTATTTTGAAGGGCTTGATAGACGGTTTCAATGATGACCGTAAGCACATCAGCTGTAGATCGGGCATAGCTGAAACCATATTGCTTGTCTGAGAGCAGGTTGTGTGAGGTAAGGTGGTTAACTACTTGGGCATTGATTAGGGCTTCATAGACTTTGCTGAAGAGGTGTAGGTGACTAATAGGATGGTAATTAGAGGTGTCAGAGGGGTTTCCAGAGTTCTTAAAGACAGGAATAATGGATGGGGACTTCCAGCAGTCAGGAAAACAGGATTCCTTGAGGCAGTAATTATATAGTTTAGAGATGGCGGGCGCTAGCTCAAGCGTGCATTTCTTCAAGACAATGGCTGGTATGCCATCACCACCACTAGCCTTGTTGTGGTCTAAATTTGAGATAATGCCCAATACCAATGATGGGGTTATGTGTAACCTGCTCAATAGGGCCTCAGTTCTTAGAGGGAAGTCTGGTATGCGTACACCGGAGGAATCGAGCGTTGAATTAAATGAGAATTTCTGAGCAAAGCATTCAGCCTTGTCGGTAGAGGAGGTCAGGACCTCGAACTGGTTGAACAAAGGAGGTATGGAGGGTTTTCTATTGTTCAGGACGCTCTTGCAGAGCCGCCAATAATCTTTGGAGACAAATTTGTGAGATGCAATACGCTCCTTTATCCGAGCAGCAAATATTGACTTAGCTTTGTAGAGGACACGCTTACACTCATTACGGACAGAGACAAAGAGACGTCTATTGCAGTCTGACATAGGTGAAAGAAGTGGTTCCTATGGGCAATGGCAGCTGAGCAAGCAGTGGAGAACCAAGGGGAGGAGTGCAACTTGACATTAAATTTCCTTGAGGGGATGAATGCGTTGATTCCAGCTTTAACCCAGGATGAGACCTCAGAAGCACATTCTTGGACAGGGAGTGTAAAGACAACATCCCAGGGGACATTGCGGAGGAAGTCACGGAACGAGTCCCAATCCGCTCGTTGATAGTAGAACGAGGTTCTAGTGAAAGGAGGTTCTTTGCGGGGGGTGAAGTTGAAGGAAATGTCAACAGATACTGCAGCATGATCGAAGTTACCAAGAGGGCAGAGCAGTGTGGCGCTACAAGATTCGAGGATGGAGGTAAAACACAGATCGAGAAGGGAGGCCTTACCTTCCAGGTTGAGGGCAAAACATGTGGAGAAGTTAACTATCTGCATGAGGGATTGAGAAATTGAGAAATTAAGTGTTTGAATGCCTGCCCAGTCAGTAGTAGCATTCTTGAGCCACTTGGTATGATGGGCGTTAAAGTCACCAAACATGAATTGAATATGTGGGCAAACAGGTGGAGAGAGAGGGCCTTGTCTATGCTGTCAGATATGCTATCGAGTATCCCACAGTCTTGAGAGGATGGAGAGCAATAGAGCAAGAAGAGATAGCTTACGACATTGAGGAGAGATAGTCGGAGACACATGTACAACTGGTCTGGTGATTCGAGAGACAACTCTCTGGCCAGAGGGAGATGGTCTTTGACATAGACACCAAGGCCATGCATGTCGGTTAGAGAGTCTTTCCTGAGGAGAGGAAGGTAGCTGGGGATCGAGAGATCAGAGGAGGGAATAGAGGAGACAAGGTTGGTCTCACACAGAGCCAGTATATCTGGGCAGATTCCATACTGCAGAAATTTGTTCTAATGCCACGGATGTTGGAGAATGAAATGTTGAGGGGTTTAGGTGATTTTTGAGGGGTTGGTTTAGGTTTACTTTTTTGGTTCTTTTGAGTCTTCATGTAGAGTAATTATTGGAAGATGAGAAGGCCTGAAGTAAGAGAAGCAGATGGTTAATGACCGCGACATGAGCAGAGAGGAGTTGGCACAGCCTGCATCATAGTGTGGCCTCAGGGTTGCCCACCAGAGGTGACTGCAGGGACACTGTTCCATGTACGTCATGGCACTACAAACATCCCGGTATTATACAACTGTTGATCAGAGTGTCCGCTCAAGATGCTACACAAGAGTTACGACTCCAAACTACCAGTTGGAAACAGCAACCAGTGAACTGTCAACCGTGTGCCCTCAAAATGAAGAGGCAACGCCATAGACTGCACATGTCATGGGAGAAACACATCAGCACTAGTACAGAGGCCAGAGAGAGAGAGAGAGTTCCGGGAACCCTTTCCTAGACAACAAGGATGAGCCTCTACACATGTCCAGGAGAAGGGGGAGGAGTGTTGACCGGGTGGTAGGAGGGTCTACCTACTCCTATTACATATAGCACATACAACGATGACAAAAAACAAACAGAGGGATAAGGGCAGGGAAGTAGTTAACATAGTGCCCAGGCTGACACTAAGTGTATGTTCACGAGGATAGGATGGAATTAATTAGTATTTTATCCTTACACAACACTAAGTTTTAACTTAATATAAGTCCCATTGTTCTATTCTAAAGAAAAAATATGATTATCCACCTTTTTGTGTATATGGCATAAATGCTAGCTCACTTGTGGCAGCAGGTGATATTGGTAGTCCGCATGTATTCTGATGGTCACCAGTGAGTGTTCCAAGTTAGTACATTTTATCTAGCAAAAGACAAAGCCACTGGACCATAAGAATACTGAAGACATATTAATGCCTGGTGGAGAGACATATTTTCCCTTCTTTCGAGGGGAGGGGATTTCCAACTGCACAAACATATAGTGTTATAAGTTATGTTAGAATGGTTAGACCGAGTATCAATGTTAAATTAGTCGGACAGAGAACAAAGAAAAATAGATAAATAAATACATAAATAAATATGAGAAGAGTGACTTTTAAATCATTGACTACATACTAAGAGAAATGAACCATTTATTTAATGTTCCAATTTCATTTGTCCATGTGTAGGGATATTTTGTCATGTTCTTTTTAGTACTGCTTGGTTATTGCTTGTCCTGATTCCATTGAGTTTGTGTCTGTTCTACCCAACTGAAGGATTGAAGACACAATTCCTATGTCACCAAATTCACATACCAATGCTTTCATCCTCATGTCTATTGTTCCTTCATGGTCCTCCACAGATTATTTTTATTTATTATCTATAAAATGTCATATATCTTTCCCAAGAAATCTTGGGAAAGATAGTGGAGTGGTTTCCCATTGGCTTCTGCATGGTTTTGAATTCAGAGTAGCTCTATTCCTAGAATGGCTGCCACTCAAGACTACAGATCCCAGTCTACACTACTATTTAGCTCATAGCTAAAGATCAATCATTAAAAATGGCTTCAAGTGAATGAAGTTAAGTCTTAAGCAAGACAACACTACTTCAAATTTTAGAGACTGGCACAACATAATCACAACAAGAACTTTACCAAATAGCAAAGTCCACATCACTTGGAGACTTCCAAAAGTAGTAACAACTAAAATGAATAGCATATACAAATAGAAAGGAAAAAATGTTTTAATCAAAATGTTTACTTTCCACATTACCCTAAACAAAACATTAGGAAGGAAACTCCTATGAATACAAGAAAGAGTGTTCAGTCAATGATTGCTGAAATTTTCCGCTATAGAAATAGTTAATCTCACCTTGCTCACACCAAAAATCACATGGAAAGTGTGTATGTAACTTATCACTAAAGTTGCTGCACAAATGGTCAGCTGTCTGTACCACACTGGAAAGTATCTGACCCCTCCTACTATGCTCTATCTGTACAGCAGCCACATCAGACCAAAAAAGATGTATTGCTACAACAGCTTGGCCAGAACTGTCGAATCCTCACATTCCACCCTTGACCAAGTTTAAAAGCACTTGCATGTCCTTGTTGGTGATGAATTGTTACCCACTCTTCAAACCAATCCCACAATGTTGCTAGACTCTCACTGCTCTACTGCAATTTTGTGGCAGTGTGTGAAAACTATATTCCTTGATTTCCCCAGTCCAGACCTTCACAGATAGGACCTATCATACCATGTACACTGTCAACAAATTCTTATTCTCTCCATATTTTGTTGGTGAGAAGGAAGTTCTGCTCAAACAACTTCTTTGTTGGGTAAAATGGTCCTATACAATCTTACAACATCTACATTTAGTCACCTTCTACCTTGAGTAGCACTTAGGTCTTGAATTGAGTGAAGAAAGAAAAATTACCATTACCACTGTGAAGAAGAAATGGATTCACGTGTTTCTCTAATGATTTTAGGACGAAGTGATTGTAGCAGATGGAGACTGGACTTGAACTCGACTTGCCAATTCCATTTTCTATACTGATAACAGTTATGCTGCCCAAACAGATATACTAATGGAAACTGTAAGCTTGAAATTGTTGACAAAAGAAAAAGATGTTCAGAATAGTAAAAGGACTGACACTTTTCGGTTATATCTTGGTAAATTTTCATATTATCTCTTAACAGAATTGCAGGCTGTCTTTTTAATTCAAACTAATTCAAGTAATGCTGCATTATTGAGTTAGCCAGGTCAAACAGTGTCAAGTATTCAGAAATGAACTTCTATGGCTACAGCTTAGCAAAAGAGCTGCAGAATATTAGACATGACATAAAACTATAAATGGAATCTGTCGTCTACTCCTGATGCAAAAACAAAGTAAACCAGATGTACAGAAAATAGCTCTTATTTTTGCAGGGGTAGAAAATTTTATTAGTGCCATAAAAATGTTCATATTAAAAGACAATTTGTAACAAAAAAAAGAAAAAAAGAGATAATTTATCAAAAAAAAAAAAACTGTGTTGATTGAGCAAGAACCATCTTATTTATCAAAAACAGAATGATCTCTATTAAACCAATGTGGAATTATAAACTTAGTCTCAGATGAATTTGGTTTTCTTCATCTATATATCTCATGAGGGCTGGTTTGTCTAAATAAATAGTATTCACTTTTCTTTCTCCTGTCAATTTTAATTTAGTCACCCATTGATCCGGGGCTATGATGGAAAGATAATATTACTTTGGCCTCCCACTGATTAGTGAAAATAACTAGACAATTTTCTGCATTTCCTTTCATCCAAGACTGTTGAGGAAGCAGACATGGTTGAGTGGAAGTGACAAAAGTCTCAATAACAATACAAAGAGGAAGCAGAAGAACAGGTCAAAATAATACAAAACAAAGCAATGTTATATAAGGCAAAGCAAAGCAACTATAAAGTAATAAAGTAAAACAGTTCACAAAATAGAAAAAGTGTTCATAGAAAAAAATCATAAAGTGGTTATAGCCTTCTTACTTCAAAGCAAGAAAGAAAAATATATGAGTAAGAATGGGAATTGTGCTTTTTTATTGGCTGGGAAGAAATCTCAGTAGGGGTTGTCTATAAATTCAGGGAAATGGGGTATTTTTAGCAATCATTCCAAAAGATTGAAACCAACAAAGGCTTTATCTTGTCAAGACAACAAAAGTAAAAATTTAGAAAGATAAAAGTTTTTCTTTACTTTTCTAGTGCTGCTTTTAATGAGTCTTTGTAACTAAACTGGTAAAGCTTCATCCATATATGACGAGCACTGAAAGATACGGACTGTATCTACATTGATATTTTCCAATCTATGCTGCTTAATTAAAAGTCATGGAAGTTGAACATGGTAAGAAAAAGCAGTGTCTCTCTTTATGTACAATGTCCCATGTGAACATAGGCAATCATGGCTTACCACAATTTCCTGTCCTATACAGGTCTAAATAAATTCTCTTTTTTTGTTATTTCTTAATCCTGTTCCACCATTCATTTTTTCAAGCTTGTCAACTATGTTATGCATGGCTTTCCTCTGTCGCTCTTTCCCTCAGTCTGTCCTGTGTGTAACAAATTTTCCAAGCCCTCCTTCCCCATTATGTTCCCTATCTTCCTGATAATAAATATTTTGTTTCCATTTTCTCTAAAATCTTGTCATTGCTCACATGTTTGGTTCATGGTATCCTCAGCATCTTTCTGTCAAACCACATTTCTGTTGCTTCAAGTCTCTTCATCAATATTGTGGAAATTGTCCAGCATTCACTGTCATATAATAATCTTGAAAAATAAAATTGGTAAAAAATGAATAATAAGTAGCAAATGCATAAGGTAGGATTTTTCAGCTAATTTCACTGGAAGCATTAACTGTAGACTTTGACAACACTAATAAATAATAGATTTAAACCTCAAATATTTACTGAATCATAATTCCTTTGAAAAATATCAACATCAACAACACTGGGATACAGTTTCTTTGCGGCTCATATATTCAGTCAATAGTATTCTTAGCATGTTCCTAAATATCCTTGTCATATTGATGTCATGCATGTTACCAAACTCGTTCAGAAATGTCTGAACTGTTAGCTCGATGCAACCACTTTCTCATCTCAATGATTTTAAATGACTGAGTGAATGGGACCTGTAGATCCTTCTTTGATTCATGCAGACTGGTGGCACAGAATTACAAAACACTGTACCAATGTTGTAGCATACTTACAGATGATAATGAGTATGTCCCCATTCACGTAAATACTGTATGTTGGTCTGGAATTGGAGATTCGTCTCCAGCTGTGCTGGTCAAACTCTCTGCCTACAGGCAGAGAGGATCCCCAGACATGGCTATGTTGAAAGGCAGAGTGTCATCTGGTAGATTTCATGCAGTTGGAGATTCTTTGTGGAATTCACTTGACTCATTTCTAACAATTGACTACTTCTTCTATGCACCACTAGTAAATCTTATATGTGTTGTTCGAGTCCTAAGTATTATCGTTCATTACCAACCTTCATGTGATTATTCTATTCAGTAACCTTCCTTTATGTTACAACAAACAAATGAAACCAAATACATCACCTGAGGATTTTTAACATGGTATTCTCAAAATTCTTCGGTACAACTATATCTCTGTTACCAAAAGTCTCCTCTTCTGTGAGGAAATTGTCTAGCATTCATTATTATATAGGAGGACTGATATTACATATCATTTTTCCTGATTCATAATATTTGGTTAAGTTTTTTAAGGCCCCTTTTGATATTTCAATGCACCATCAGATTATTTACTACTATATATTTAGAGATTCTTGATAAAACCCAACAGCAAAATCTGCTATATCATTGGTCCTACCCTAATGTAGCTTCCATGTGACTTTTCTACAAATACCTTAATGGTAAATGTTCTGTGAACTTTCCTCTGTGGTGCCTAGACTCTGAATTCAAGCAAAGTATTAGCTTGGCAGGAGGCACTGTGGAGTAATGGATAATGGCTTGGATTGAGGAATCGGAGAGCCAAGTTAGAATTCCAGTCAAATTCATTACATTCACTTGCATGCTAATACCCTTTGGAAAGGTATGAATCCACTTCTTTTCCCCCCAGCTATGGGCAAATAGCAGGACAGACCAGGTTCTATAGCCTTGGATGGCAACTGGTCTACCACAGAAAGAAATGGCAACCTACTGCAGGAAAAAATCTGCCTTGTCAGTCATGTATCGAAAGATACATGATCGACTAAGTGTGTATCATGCATGCCACATAACTGACTGACTGACGAGCTTGGTAGCAAAATTCCATCATTTTACAGAGGAAATAGCTAAATGTACCCATAAGTTCTATTCTAACAGTTTCTTATCATACACTTCTCAATTATGAAACTCTCTTTTGGCTTCTTGCTTTCCAGTCAAGTGTGAAGTTCAAAAACTTAAATGCAATGCCAATCATTATCTTCTGTCTTTTTAATCTCTCTTTTATTGTTCTCACTTCTCAATAATGTTTTTCTTATATTCTTTCACACTCAGTAAGACCCCTGAATATTAGTGGCTTTATTGCCTTCTTGGGATGAAATGATTAAAAAAAAAAAGAAAGAAGACATAAACAGAATTTGATAGATATGTATTGAACTAGATATGAACAAAATGTGATAGACAGATACATACGAACAGAATGAAAATGATATAAATATGAACAGAATTAGATAGCTAGATATTATCCTTTAACACACTATTGAGCACAAATGTAACACTAAGAAAATTAGCAGTAGCAAATATATTTACTAATTATATGTAAATTTTGCCATGAATCTGTGTTATTGAAATAATTCATCTAATTTTCGCACCAGGGAAATGTCTGATTTTATAGAGAAGTCATTTTGGGTCATAAATACATTCATAATATATAACCCCAAGTGACAATCATTTCTGACTTATTTTCAATATCAGTGTTAAATATTTATGGATGCTAATTAGGTTCTTGCCTTATTAAATTGTTGAGTCTCAATCTGGCAGCACAAGATGGTTGTCAGCAAATCGTCAATCTGAATTTATTTATTCCTTTTTTTCATCAATTATGAAATTGTCTGCAAGAGAGAAAATATCAATTATTATAGATTAAATGGAATAAAATTGGAAATTCCATAACAGTCCAACTAGTTTTGCTGTAACTTTTTTCATTTGAATGACTATCACCAATTCTAATAATTAAAACTTATCAGTAAAATAGACATAAAAGATGTATTTGCTCATAATATATTTGGTTAGGTTATAGATATGTTCTGTTTTTTTTTTTTTTTTTTAAATTTTTACTTCAAAAAATAAAGTACAATTAACTCTTATTTAATTATATATTAACCATTATTTGCTTTAAATTATTGCCTATATATCAGACAACTCTTGCACACCTTTTGAATAAAATTCCAAAAGGTCTTGATGTGAAAATGTTTTTGACAAACTCTAGAATCTGGTTTTCATTAGAGAAAGTTTTCCCTATCAAATCATTTTGCAGCAATCAGAAAAGGTAATAATCACTTGGTGTAAGGTTAAATGAATATGATGAGCAAAGGCAGAAGAGACCAACCATTTTCCAAAATGTTTTCCCTTGTTATTCTTATTGTTTGTGGCTTTGCATTGTATAAGAATTTGCAAGCAGGAGCTAACCATTTTGCCATTCAAAGATCAACCTTGAACTTAAAATCTTTGTGTTATGATGTTGATTTGGGGTTAGTAGAGAAAAACGCCAAATAACACGTAACAATAAAAAGGGTTTTAATAGGTTGGTAAAAAGGTACAGAAATTGCCTGAGTAGTCAATAACTATCTCAGCTAAGAACTTCTCTGTCTATCTGTCTCCCCCATGTCCACTGACATGCCACTATTTAAAGTCTTTGTTCGCAGACAAGTTCATCTTCAAGAGGGGTGGTAGGTTTCCGACACAACACTTTGATAATCAAAAACTCTGATTGGCTAATCTGTTTTCAGTCAGGATCCCTTCTTGGGGCCATGTGGTAAATTGGATCCTGAATTCCTCCTATTTGCTATTGCATAACATCTCAGCTTTCATTTCTTTGTTTCTAATGAAATTTTCCTGTTTCTTAATACTTTGCTTAGGTTTTGAAATACATCTTTTGGTATCCCAATGCATGTTTGGATTATACTGTTACATTTTCCATCCTTTGTTATTCATTCATAAAAGGAGTAAACTAATACCCTTGAAGAAAGTAAATTTCTGAGTGACTGGTTCAAACCAACTTGAAGCAATTTAATTATATAGACCATCAACAAAACAATCATTTATTGATTTTCTTCTATATGATGTAATCAGGATATATGCAGTCATGACTCTCTAAATCTTTCTATCTCATGTGGTTTGTGGCAGTTTTTCTCCCTTTGCTAAGGCCCGAACATCTTTTTCTGCCATCAATCCACACAAGCTTGACAAGTATGTAGCTCCCCTATTTCTTTTTCTCTCAATATGCCCTGTGATGGTTACATTTTTCAAGCCCTACTTCTTCATTATGCGTCCAAGGAATTTGAGTTGTATTTCCCTGATTCTCAGTATAGGTGATTCTTTAGGTACCACTTAGTTTATACATTCCTTTTGCTTAGATGCTCTGTACATGGAATTTTCAGTATCCTTCTATAGAACCACGTTTCTGCTCCCTCTAGTTTTTTACTCATCCATGGGGAAATTGTCCAGTGTTCATTGTCATTTAAGAGGACTGATATCACATCGCAATCCAGTAGTCTAATAATTTTTTCCATTTTTCAGTACCTTGCTGAGCTTTTGAAATCCTTTCTTTGCTAATCCAATGCATGTTCAGATCTCAGTGTTGCATTGTCCCTTCTTGTTAAAACAGTTCCCAGATATTTGTACTTCTAAGCCCTTCACTCATTGATAAAGGTCTCAAAAGTTCAGATTGAAAATAAGCAACAAAAAAATTTTTAAATATGCAAATTACTCACAGTGAAGGAAAACAATACTTTAATACAAGCAACAAAAATCGGTTTCTTAAAATAATTATTCCATATGCACCACGAAGAACAAGTTTGCAGTATTTAGTTCTAAGTATATTAAGTATTTACCTCAAATTTACACCATGCATGAATTCACATTGGTTAGAATAGAAGATTGAAAGGAATTATGAGGAAATATAAGCTATTAACCACAGGACAAATCATGATTCTGATTGACACAGACGTTAACCCAATGACCCCATGTAACATAAAATGTATGAAACATTCAAGTCAGAATCAAAGACAGATCTGTAAATTTTTTTTATATTGAAACTGTTTATTATGTCTGTTACACACACCAAAAAAAATAACATGCAGTTTTGTTTTTTCATTCCAACCTGAAGATGCCAAGCAAGCAAACAGACATTAATGGTTTATAGAAAAAAAATATATATAGACTTGTTTTTTATTCTGACCTGAAGATACCTAATGAAGGTGAAATATGTTATCAATAAATAGCTTTTTCACTTCATCTCATTTCTCTCATTTTGTTTTGGATCCTATATCCTACTAATATATATATATATATATATATATATATATATATATATATATATATATATATATATAAAATTCCCAGATGAATTCTGTGGACAAGACAGATTGGTATCAAATGACAATTGGGGAAAAAAATAATGATAATCCCTTATTATAAAGGTAATTTACATTAACCAGAAAAAAGGATTAGACACAAGCGTCTATCTTTTTATTTTGAATTTTAATGTAACTATAACAACAAAAAAATTTCGATTTCATTTTTGCCTTGAAAAAAAGTCGGAAGATGAAACGTGTCAGCAAAACGTATGATTTTTTTTTCCAATTGTCATTTGATACCATATATATATATTATAATATTTTTATTATAAAATATTTTACATTGCTACACAAAAATTTGTTTCAAAACTAAAAATTGTTCCTCATCAGGTGATGTTTGATAACTTATGATGAAAATGATTTACTTGGGAAATCAGAAAAGAATTTGGTAGTTCATTTGAGAGTTAAAAAGGAAACGAAGATTCCAAAATGAAGAAACACATTTGTGGGTATGTTTTGATTAACCAATCAAAAGACAGATCAAAGCTGGAATAGAAAAATGAGGTTAGAATTTAGGGGTATGTGGGTTATTAATACATGTCTAGATAAAATTGACATTTTTTTTAGGCACGTCAGCACTGATAACATCTGGATACTAACATAAATTCAAGATACTGTGAAGTGGACAGATTTTTATTTTAAGAAATTTCAAGAACATTATTTACATTATTCGGACTATTCTTCTCATCTTTGTCGCCATATTTATCACAACGTTTTGGCCGTGGTACGCTCCGGCCTTCTTCAGGTGGTTGGAATGTCAAACTGAACCCTTTATTTCGCTCACCAGGGTAGACTGTTCTAGTTCCACATGCCATGTTTGATGGATGTCAATTCTCAGTTATCTCCTGTTAATTTCCCTCTGAAAGTTCTCCACTGCCTTAACCAGGTATTGAACTCACACTCTTTGGGTCCTGTCACTGGATCTAACCAACGCCTTTATCCACTGTGCCATGTGTCCTTGAGGGTTCAGTTCGACATTCCAACCACCTGAAGAAGGCCAGAGTGTACAATGGCTGAAACGTTGTGATAAATACGGTGACAAAGATGAGGACAATAGTCCGAATAATGTAAATAATGTACATAATACCACATCTCAGAAATATAGACAAATTTCAAGAACTATCATGAAATTTTCAGAACTATCTTAAAAGGGGCCTCTAGCATGATTAAAACATATATATATATATTTTGAACTCAAAATATGATACTTATTATATTAAATGAGCAATAAAACATGGCAATATTAAAGTTGAAAAATCAAAGAATTAAATAAATATTATATGGACCATTATATATTAATAAAATAATGGATATTTAATCTCTCTGTTCTTTTATTTGAATTTGAATATATATATATATATATATATATATATATATATATATATATATATATGTGTGTGTGTGTGTGTGTGGATAAAAAACTGACTTCCAAAAAGTAAAGAACAAAGATCTAGTCATACTGTATATTGTTAAAACAATAAAAATTATAAGCAAAGCATTTCCTTTTATTTTTGAGTGCAATAAGAGTGTTATGATCTCATGGGAAAGATGCTGGTACCTTATCTAATATCAATGTAAATATTCAATATACTCAATAAGAAATTGTTTATTAGGCTATTTACCTACATACATACATAGTAAGTATTTACTGCAAAATTACACCACATATAGGTTTTATTTTTACAGTAGTACATATGAACCAAAATTTCAATAAACACATTTGCATAAAAATTAGGTAAGATATATTTAAAAATGACCAATCATATCTTAAACAACCTTCCAATGCAACAGGAAGATTCATTAGTAAAGTTTATTCCTAGTCTCACAGGACTCTTAAAACATCAGACCCCTTCACTCTGACAACTCAACCAGGAATGATCACCACCTGGTTAGTTTCCTTACCTCATTCAGTTGATTCCACTAATTTACCTAAACATATAAAGGTTTTAGTATTTTGGTTATTCTGGTTTTACAGTTAGTCTACTTATTTTTACATTTTTTGAATTTTTAAAGCCAATTTTAAAGCCAAGGTAAAACTTGTTAAATCGTACAAATGGTATAAAACTAATACCAATAGAGAATGTCAATTTCTTGGTGGTTGGCTTTAAACAATATTTTTTTAAACTATACGTTTACCAATACAAAGCCTAAGAGCCACTCAAGCTAGAGGGTTACTACATGATGGACATGAGAGTAGGAAATAAGTACAGATAATAAAGATGTTTAGGATAGGTAGTAGTTGACCCTAGACTTGAATAGGTAAAAATAGTAGTGTTCAGGGAAGCATCTGTCGGCTGTCTGTTCCACAAAGTAACAGCTCTTGGAAAGAAGCAGTCCTAATGGAGATTCCTCTTTATCAAGAAGGAAATGAGGATGATTCGATCTTGTGTATGTCACAATAGCTGTAGAGGTTTGAACTGGTGGAACTTGTGAATATAGCTATCAGAACATTTTCCACGGAAATGGTGATGGACTAATGAGAGGCTTGTAACATTGTATCTGTGAGGGAGGAATTGTACGATGAAAGATAATTGATTGCTTAAAAGGCTGTAAAAATGATTTTGAATTCTTTCAAGGCTGGAAAGAGAGGATTGGGCAGTTCCAGCCCAGATATGACAGCAATACTTCAGTTTTGATCTAATCTGACCCATGCAAAAATAGAGCATGGCAGTTGGAGTCGTCATTTTTTGGATTGATACAAGGAGCTAGCTATTTTTCTAGTATATTTAATTATGGGTTATATGGATTAGTTCTACTTGGGGTGAAATTGAGTCTCAAAAGATGATCAAATCTTAGAACCTCATTGAGAATGCAATCATTTATTGTAACTGGTAAGAATTTAGCTTTAAATTATCTGAGTAAAGAAACAATTATAAAAACCATCAATGCAGATTCCGAATGACCAGATTGGAAATAAATAAGAAAACAGTTATTTTTTAATTTGATTTTTAACGCTGAAAATGCAAATTACTTACAGTGGGGAATATATAACAGCAAATTAATGGAATGGGTCCCTTGCCTCTGCAGGTATTAATCCAATAGAAACTCCATTATTAAAAGTAATGCATATGAGAATGAAAATTATTATTCAAGCAAAGATTACCTGGAAATAATAAAAATTGCTGCTAAATAATGCGGAATAGAAAGAGTAGAAAATTTAACAAGATCAATGACTGAAATACTGATGAATGGCAATGGTAATATTAGCCTTTTCCTTATAAGGAAACATTTGACATTCATTGACAGCGTTTCCTTCTTAACTTTTTGTTTGAAGTAGTGTGGAATGTTAACATTGAGATTATGTCATTATTTTTTCTTTAAGTTACATGTGCTATTGATTTTAGCTGTTGCTGGTAGCTGTCAAGTGATATGATTTCTGTTATTTGGTATAGTTATCTGTTTGCAATTCTGTAACACTGGTACACAGTGTTCAAAGTATGATGGTCTTTACCAACACAATCAGGCTACACTTACTCAGAGCCATTTTAACGATTGATCTATGAAAGCAGTTGCACACAACTGATAGGTGAGATATTTCTGAATCGGTTGAGTGCCATGCATGACATCCATATAAAAGTCTCTAACTGATGATGCTATTCAAAAACATGAATAATGTTTTGATTTTTGTACCAATTTGCAGTGTTGGGCAAAACTACCTCTTGTGCAGCCAATTCAATAGTCAATTTCCTTTTTCCTATACCAAATTTGTCTTAACTGATTCATATGCTGAGGTAATGTCAATAAGAGTCAATATCAACATGTGAACTCATAAAATAATAATTGATTCAAGTACTTTGTATATTGTGTTTAAATAAATATTTAATATTCATTTTATATTATATTAAATAATAGGCACTTTATATTAAATATTTATTACACATTTTATATTAAATAATACACATTTTATATTAAATATTTAATATATATTTTATATTAAATATCTATTTCTGTGGCATTTGACATTTGGATATATTTATTGTTATGATGTTGATTTGGGGTTAGTAGAGACAAACGCCAAATAACACGTAACAATAAAAAGGGTTTTAATAGGTTGGTAAATAGGTACAGAATCGCCTTAGTCAATCACTAGCTCAGCTAAGAACTGCTCCATCTCTCTGTCTTTTGACATGCCACTATTTAAAGTCTTTGTTCGCAGACAAGTTCATCTTCCAGAGGGGTGGTAGGTTTCCGACACAACATTCATAAAGTTTTTTGATGCACTTAATGTTTTGCATGATAAAACCTGGTACCCCACAAGCTTTATTTACATGCATGCTATTGTCCTCATCTTTGTTTTTATTATTTGGTAGTTTTACTCTTGGGCCTTTTTTAGGTCTATCTTGGGAAAATAGCATAGTGGGTTAAAACATTGATTTTTGAATTAATAGTAATTGTGAGTTCAATCTTTGGGCTGAGTAATGAAGACTTTGATTCAGTGGAAACAGGATTAGTAATAACTGATCAGAACTCAAAAAGAACCTGACACGATATCCCAAGACATGATCAGTGAAATGAGAATATTCTCCCATAAAGAAAGGATTCAGTTCAAAATTCCCTGAAAGTTACATGGATCAATAAGCACCTGAAGAAGGTTGGAGGGTGCAATGTTGCGATAATAACAGTAAAGATAAAATAAAGAGTCAACATGCAAATAATGTAAATAAAAACGACTTGTTCCAGAAATTCTGATTAAAAAAAAGAAGGAATTATCTATACTTTTAATAAGTGCACATTAAGTATTGTTTATATAAATATAGTTATATTATTAACACTTTACTGACATCTGTTACTCCACATTAATTTTCATGTGCAAATATTACACTGCTTAATAAAACAGAATATAGTGTAGAGCAGGAGAAGAAATGTCCATATTTCATATCTGCAGATGATATGGAGTATTCCCAGCCAGATACTTGGTAGTTAATCCTTAAAAATTTGTAATATTCCCTTTTCTGTTCACAGGCCCAATTTCTTTTATGTGCTGTCTCTTCAGGACATGGACATTAAAGAACTTAGCAGATTAAAACTTTGGTTAAAGCATATCTGATTTCCTGACAACTGTGAGTTCAATTGAGTAACAACCAAAGTAAGCTTTAGTGCAAAGCCTAGAGAGAAATATGAATGTGAAAAAAGTCATACAACCTGGTTCATTGGAAGAGATAGATAAGCAACACAAAAGTGCATAGACTAGAGAGAAATGATATGAGTTATATCCCCTAAAGTTGAATGAGAACATTCTATCTCTATTGATTGAATAAAGGGTACATTTGAAAATTTTAAGTAGCTTAGCCAAAGCTACATTACCAACATAGCTTCCCTTTGCCTTTTCTATAAATACTTTCATGGCAATTGTTCTGATGAACTTTACTCTATGAGACCTAGGCTTTATGAATTTAAGTGTAGTACTAGATTGGCAGTGAGGTTTCATCATTTTACAATTGAGATGGCTAGATGTAACCACAAGTTCTATGCTAACAATTTCTCATTTAACACTTGTGGAACTTTCTTCTGGCTTCCCAGTCAATTTTCATCTTCAAAAATCATTATCTTCTGTCTTTATTCCTGTTCTCTTATTGTTCTCTCTTCTTAATGTTTTCATTTTCTCATCTTCTCTAAAACATAGTAACCTCTTGTGTCTTAGTGGCTTTATTGGCCTTGCATGAAGTGAAATGATTAAAAAAAATTAAAAACACGGTGAGAGGGTCTTCTTTCATGTGCTGTGTCAGCTTTTCTATCTGGATTGATAGACTCACCTTGCTTATAGTGAGAAAGTTTCAACCAAAGTAGGCTTTAGTGCAAAGCCTAGAGAGAAATATGAACGATCTCCCTGAAGCATTGAAAGTGGAATGAAAACAATCTATCACTATTCTATTGTTATTCATTAAATAAAGGGTTCAGTTCAATAAATCTGAGAATCTTATCAAAAGATAAACAGCAAGAGGGTTATCTTCTTGTTATAGTGGAACACGCCTATTCTTTACTTAATGGACTCTCCCACCTATAATAAGTAGGAGTAGTAATAGTAACATGGGGGTAGCAGTCGCTAAGTCGTTCAGGGAGTTGATCAGTCAGTCGATGTCAGACGACCGTTAGTCGGATACCATAAGTACCAGCCACCACAACTAGATCTCTGCGTCATTACCTATTATATCAAGTTCCTAACGTTTTGTACGTCGAACCTATTTTAGGACCGACTTAGTACAAATACAAGCCTCCACTGTGAAACTACACTACAATACTTGGTGACGATGATTCGAAACTCATACAGAGGAAGAAAAATTTTCGTTCACTCTACAACACTTGACAATGAGGATTCGAATTCATATGGAGAAAAAAAAAATTTGTTCGCCATATACAACACTTGGTGACGAAAGTATTCGGATTCATACGGAGGAAGAAAAATTTTCGTTCACTGTACAACACTTATTTTATTTGAGAATATTTATTTTTTAGAAACAATAATAATAAAAAATGTTCTCATATATTTAATAGTAATTTTATACTTTTATTAGTCTTTTTAAAGTAATAAGTCAAAGTGGTACATTTGATAATGAACTGTTCACTCCAACATACAGTGTAAAATATAGATGGCCGTTCCTTGTCATAGTAGAGAGCTTACTTACCCCAGTGATCCCAAGTGTAATGCCATTTGAGTTTCCAACTCCTGTAGGGTCAAATATGTTGGCAAGTTTGAAAAGGAAGGACCAGACTGAATGCAACCAAACCCCAATGACCCCATGAGTTATCTACCAAAGTCAAATTTACATGAATGGCCTTGTTAAACTCTTTTTGATTCACCGTCATCTCTGCCACTGCCACCAGGTGGGTAAAGGGAATAGGAAGAGAGGGTGATGATCCTGATGTGAGTGGGTGCTGACAACAAATAATAATTAATTTTTTATCAGACCTTATATTGGGCAGTTGAATAAAGTGGAAAAAAAACCTATAACGCATTATGTCCTCTCATAAATCTAATGAAGTTCTTTTAGAGTAAGAAATGCATTACACAGAATTTTTCCATTTAGTAACTTCTTCAGGATAAGGACAATTATGGATCACCACAAGTTCCTATCCTTTAAAGCTCAAATCAACATTAGTCCTGTTAGTATGTTTCCCACTTCATCTTCTGTCACCTATTACACAAGCCTGTTCGATAGGTTACTTGGTGTTTCAACTCTGCCACTCTTAACTTCAGTATGTTATAGGAGTGTAAGATTCTCCAAGCCCTCTTTCCTCCTTATACATCCTAAAAAATTCAACTAACTCCTACTTCTAAGTAGAAGTGTCCTTTTTGTTTGCATTTTCCTTAAAAGGTTGCTCACATGCTATGTCCATGCTAAGCTCAATATCCTTATGGAGAACCAGATTTCTGCTGCTTCAAGTCTCTTCTTCATAATTCCAAGGATAGCTTTAATTTTCTCAAACCACACTTCTTTGTCTGGTGATTTTGATCTCCTTAACCAAAGAATTGATTGGTAGCATAATGTTAGCCACAACATCATAGAGTCCTATTGAAACTTGTCTCGGCTTTTCCTCTCTCTTTTTCTCTTATATTCTTTTTCCTCTCACTTTTGCTTATGTTCTTTTATGTTTCTCTTCCTCTTCTTTTTTCTTTCTCTTTTTCTCAATCTTTTTCTTTCTCCCCTTTCTCTAATATTCTTTTTCTCTTTGTTCTTTCTTTCTCTAATATTCTTTTTCTTTCTGTCTTTTTCACTTATACTCTTCTCTTTTTCTCATATATAATTTTCTCTTTCTTCCTCTCTCTCTCTATATATATATATATGTGTGTGTTTGTGTGTGTCTATGGATATATTTATACTTGCTCTCATGCTCTCTCTCTTAGTGATATACAATGCATAACACATATATTTGAAATTTCATTACCCATTCAGAAAGAGTATAAAACTATATACAGAAATGTGACAGCCTCCCATTCAAATTCATACTTATGGTTGAAAAGTCCCCATTGTACATCATTATATTAAATTGAAATGCAATGCACAATAACATCACCTGGACATACTCATAAGCACATACTTATTGGTGAAAACTTTCATATACACATAATCACACATGTTCCAATGTACACATATATTATATAGTTACTGTAATGTCCATCCCGACCCAGATTCCTTTCCTCCTCCAAGTGTGTACTGAATTCTGAGCAGACAGCTTATGAGTTTACAATTTCTTACTGTCCAGACAATTTGTTTTAAGCTCAGGTAGAGTGCAAATGGAAAGGACAGTTTGTTTTAGAAAAATCGACCAGATTTGCCTATGTGGGTGGTTATCGATATTTGACAAGCATATCTACGTCTGGCAAAAGGCCAAAGTAGTGAGGCATCTATGAGAATCAAAGCATCTATACTGGCAGATTGGTCTGGGAGCTGAGCGTGTTAACCATTACACCACAGTAGATGCACATGTGTAGTTACATATGACATCTTTTAATTTTTTAAATTCAGTGTGGCTTAACAATGAACTGCACTCTTACAGGACACACAAAGTTAGTACTGAGAAGCTCTTGGCCTGAATCACTTTTCAATATCTGACCCAATGAGCAAATACCAGAATTATATTGAAATAACTTTTGAGATAGGTTGAGAACTTTTCAGCACCACCCCATATATATATATATTCTAACATATATTGTTAAATATAACAAATGTCTATTATGTTTGATCATGTGCTGTTCCAAACATCGTATAATGGCTTTAGTTTCAAGAGAAAATAAAAACAAAAACTGTCCAACATTTGGATATTTCTTTAATATATTGGTCACCAATCTAAGCTTTTGGCTCACATGAGCTTGTTTATATGGACATTACTACAGAGATGTTCACCATCAATGATGACACCCTATTTTGTTTACATAGGAGTTTTTGTTTATATTTTCTCTTGTAACCTAAGCCATTATACAACACTTGGAATGGCACATGATCAAACGTCATTGTCCTTTATATTTAACAATATGTTTGAATAATGATCTGTTGTATATATATATATATATATATATATATATATAAGACAACATATCTTCAGTCAAACATGTTTCATTGAATAATATAGTCATCTTGTGTATTTATTTTTATATGAATCCTTACCATTTCTCTAATCATTTAATGACATATTGAATTTCTACCAATCTCCAGTTAGCTCCCTTACATTGAAACACTTCTTTTGCAAAAGACTCCATATCTACAATGGAAAAATTCAAATTTTTAAAATAACTATAACAGAACACAATCATACAGGTTTTTTTTTGGGGGTTTTTTTTTTTTTTTTTTTAAATCACCATCACAAAGGAATGCAGATTTTATCACAGTTACAATAAATTTGTTTTTGTAATTTACCCCTGATGATGATGTTGGAAAAGATAGAAAGTACTTGGGTTAAAAAAAACTAGGGCACTTTCCTTGAAGAATTCCATCAAGAAACTGATTAGAGAACTGATGCGGAGACATCTGGAAGAGGCATGTCCCATGGAACTAGAAAAATCTACCCTGTTGGATGAAATAAATGGTTCAGTTCAAAATTCCAATCATCTGAAGACTGGAGAGTACAATGGACGAAACTTCACGAATATGGCAACAAACATGAGGGCAACAGTCTGAACAATGTAAATAGTGTAAGTAATTGCAATACCACTTATTAGAAATAACGACATAAAAATAGAGTATTTTAAATAATAATTTTGATGGCAGACTTAGAAGGGAACTTACAATTGACTGATTTGTATTCTACAGTTTATCAACCCTTTACAGGTTATTTAAAGCCATAAAATATTTATAGATTGTAAGAATTTTATTTTTGGGAGATAATAATGATTTAATGATAAAAATCTTACTAATTAACCCATTGCTGGGGTGAGAAAAGGTGGATTCATACCTTTCCCAAAGGTATTTGCTTGTAAGTGAATATAACAAACCAAACTGGAATTGGAACTCACCCCTCTGATTAACAATTGAAAGCCATTATACATTACATCAACATCACATCCAATGTTAAAGCATCTGGTATTCCTATGTTGTCACCAATCAAGGTAATGACCAGGGTGGAAACTTACAAGAAGTCCTATAAATACAGTAAAGGAAAGTAAGAAGGGACTAGCCATTAACTATTAAAATAGAATGTATGGTCATCAGCAAGATAGACAACTAAAAGTGAGAGTTTCAAGGTGGAGACATCAGAATTAAAAATGTACAGAAATTTAATTATCTGGGAATGTTAGTAACAGAAAAGAGAAAATGTTATATAGAAATCTGAAGGTGCATTGTAATAGTGAAAAGGGCAATACAGAAAGAAGTTTGCATCTATACTACCTTGCAATTGATGAATTATTTTTTACTCTACAACCCCTTTCCCCACAGACGAAAACACTAAAACCCCTCACTACATTATTGCTATTTTCATGGAAAATGTTTGATAAAATAGATTCCTTATTTCCACCAACACTAAACAACACAGCTAAGACCTGCCATACAGTTGTACACTAAAGGGAACCACCTTCATTCTGTTCATATTCCATTAGTAAGAAGTAAATTCCACTCGAACAGCTTTTTCCCATGAAACTGTGGATCGAACTCCCTAGTGTATGCTTTCCTGAATGCTACAATCTTAACCTCTTCATGCCTAGGGTAAAACATTATCTTTCCCATATATTCTTATAAACTGCACCTCTTACTTCAGACACAACAACTGTCTTCAGTAATCCTCTGCTTTGAGTGGCTTTTAGGCCTTGTATAAGGTTAACATTAGTAATAAAAAAAGAAAATTAACAAAGTATTAAGAAGTAAGAAAATTTCATTAGAAACAAAGAAAAGTATGATGAACTGTGATACAATATTTAATCTCTTATATGGCAGTGGATGCTGGACAATTTTAAGAAAAGATAAAGAAAAGACTAGAGGCAAAACAGATGTGGTTTTACAGAAGGGTACAGGGAAGAGCATGGACTGAACATCCGAACAATAAGGAAGTTCTAATGGAAATGGCAACTAAAACATACATGTACTTAGAATCGGAAAGACAGGCTTGCCATTTCTGGTGAGGCAAAAGGGTGCAGTAAATTTAACTCTCATGGGACATACTGAAAGCAGGAGACCAAAGGGAAACAGGGAGTAAGCTACTTAATGGTTTCATAGGTATGGATGGCAGGGATGAGCAAAAAGGAATGGTAAGGAGTCAAATGCTGCTTAAGGTAAGAAGTTGGGGAAGAGCACAATGTTTGCTGACCTGCTGAAGAGACAGTAAATAAAAGATGATGCTAGAGAAATATAATCATTGTAAAAGAATTAACTGCTCTAAGTGTTGTTTCAGGGAAGGTCATAAAAAGAAACTAGAACAAAAAACTGTTGATGAAATATCCAATTTAGGGCAATCATGGCTCTCCACAACTTCCTAGTTTTTGTTGCTCAAAGTAACTTTTGGTTTTTTACCATCCTAATTTTCCCTTGTCCTGTCATTCATTCAAAAAAATTCATGATGTTGTTTACAAGATGTTTGCCACAAATTCAAGATGTGATCGGTCATGGCTCTCCACAACTTGTTGTCTTTTGTTGTTCTAAGTAACTTTTGACTTTTTACCAACCTACTTGTTCTGCTATCCATTCACACGAATTTGTCAAGCTGTTTGTCGCAATCTTCAATATGTGAGTAGTCATGGCTCTCCATAACTTCTTGACTTTATTGCTTGAAGCAGCATTTAACTCTTTACCATCCTGCTTGATTGTTATTAATTTCACTGTTTTAGAAAATAAAAAAAATGATAGGAACACAAACATGTGAACCCAATAAAACTAATGTTTATAATAAGAATATTTAATGTTGATATCATGTTGATATCATGACTTGGAGTTTCATGCAAATCTGCAATCTTCACGTGCTGAATACATTCTGACCATTATGGGATTTGCATTCTCATGGTGATGATTTAAAATAGTGTGTTAAGACTTGTTTATTTAATTAGTGTTGTCTAAAATATTATTTATATCAATGAAATTCTTAAGTTCAAAGACAAAAAATTAAAAAAATTAAAATGTTTTATAACATTTATAAGCACTATATTTATTACACATGAAATAGAAATATATACATATATAATAGCTGGCCACTTGTATTCGAGGATACCCATCTATTAGGGTGGCTAGCCAATCCCTATTTTAGATGCTCACTCAACATCTACAGAGCCAACCCGTGATTTATACTGCAATAATACTGAGCAGATGTTAGTTACAGTTTCTGGGAGAGAGCATGTTATCTAGCGCGATCAACAATCTGAACAAGGCCAGCACATTCAAACCCTCGGTCATGATGACTTGTGTTTTCATGCTAGCACAACTATTGATGACTCCCAGGGGTTCCGTCTACCCAAGGCTTGCGTCAACCTGTGGTATGGTTTTCAGGCACTTTCCAAATGTGCCTCATGCGGGGATCGCCTCCCTCCAGACCAATAACATCAGGAAGTCTAGTTCCTGACAAATCAACTGTGGTGAGATTCAAACATGGGTCACATGGTCATTTAAAGTGAATGTTCTAGCCACTCTGCCATATTATTATATATATATATATATATATATATATATATATATATATATATATATATATATATATACATATATATATATATATGTGTGTGTGTGTGTTCCTATATGTGTGTATATGTATATTTTTTTCATCATACCTATATCTAAATATGTCAATGTCTGGACCTCCTCAAGTAATTTTAAGTATGAAAGAATAGAAATATTAATTTACATCTAACTCACTCATGTCTTCTCTCTCCCCCCTCACTTTGTTAATTTACATATGCTTAGTACGGCCAGTCAAAAATGTGTAAATTTCTTTTCATTTTTTGTTTCAACGTTTGGAAGTAAAGTCTGATGATCTGCAGTCCTTTTAAAAGGGCTGTGGTGAAATAATTTATTACATGGAACCTTAAAGTGGTCTGTTTTTATTTAAATTATTTGCTCTGGATTTTATCCTCCTTAGGTCTACCCATACAGATTACCTAGTTTTTCATAAACTATATATATATATTATTATAAATTCAATCTTTGGAGGAAATGATATTTGCCAAAAGAATGGATACATTAAAAAATTCAATATATATATATATATATATATATATATATATATATATATATATATATATATATATATATATATATATACACTGTGTGCCAAATTATTTCTAATATTTCAAAAACTGTCAAATCAATTCACACAAAATTTTCACAAAATGTTGGCAACACTAACCTGCGCTCAATCACTGAAATTTTAGTACTGATCTGTGCAATGTAAACAAACTGGCACCATATTTGTTATCAGCACGGTGATTTGAGCGTGCCAAATTATTAGAAAAGTGTAAGAATTTAGTGAAAAGATGGGCCGTAAAAAAAAGTTTAAGGATGCTGAAAAGAAAACTATCACCTCAGAACTCTCAAAAGGTAAATCTACCCTAGAAATTTCTAAAATGATAGGGAGGTGTCATCAAACAGTGAAAAAGTTCCCCGCTGACCCTACACAAGTATGCAAAAGGGCAAATAAAGGCAAGCCGAGGGTTATTTCACATTGTCACATGTCACAACTTAAACGAGAGGCCACGAATAACCCTGGACTTACCAGCCAAGAGCTTTTCAGTCACATTGGGGATCCTACTGTGTCTAAAAGTACTCGGTGTCGGTATCTGAGGGAAATAGCAACAATAGTCAAACTTGTATCGAAGCCTCCGTTGATGAGAAATCACATTCAAAATTGATTGAAATGAGCTGAGGACAATATGAAGATTGACTTCTCTAAAGTTTTGTTCACAGACAAAACTCGAGCAACACTTGATGGGCCAGATAGATGGTGCAAAGGCTGGGTAATGAATGGACAGAATCACCATCAGCATTTGAGACACCAACAAGGCAGTGGAGGCATAATGATCTGGGGTGGTATCATTGGAAAAACATTAGTGGGCCCATGAAGAGTACCAGATGTTAAAATGAATGCTGATGCATTTATGAAGGAGCATCTTGAACCATGGATGAAAAGGCAAAAAGTTGCCTTCAGAAGGACCATTGTTTTTTATGCAAGATAATGCTCCCTCACATGCTGCTCACAAGACTACCGAATATTTGAAACAGTTAGGCTTCGATGGACCACGAAAAATGAAGAGGTGAGCAAATTCTCCAGATTTGAACCCAATCGAAAAACTTTGGAGCATCATGAAGCAAAGACTGTATGCCAACGGATGACAATTCAGGAGCAACGCTGAGTTGTAGGAAGCAATTCTTGACATATCTCGCGGCATTACAGCAGATGACATCCTACAATTAACAAATTCTATGGATCGTCGACTTCTTCAAGTAATTTCAAAATAGGGAAAAGCACATTCCTATTAATTTGTTTAAAATTGTGCCTTTGTTTGTATCTGTTATTATTTGTTTGATTATCTTATTTATTAGCTTCTTTTTGATCATAAACATTCACGTGCAACATTAATAAACGTTTCGTTTGCTCAATTCTGGGAATTTTACTAAACCTTTCTAATAATTTGGCACGCTCAAATCACCATGCTGATAACAAATATGGCGCCAGTTTGTTTACATTGCGCAGATCAGTACAAAAATTTCCGTGATTGTGCAGATCAGTGTTGCCATCATTGTGTGAAAATTTTGTGTGAATTGATTGGACGGTTTTTCGATAATAATTTAGCACACAGTAATTTATATATACATATTTTATATATATATATATATATATATATATATATATATATATACACATTACACATATATTATTCAATTTTTCTAATTTCTGAATAATTTGTTTTATACAATCAGTAAACTTAACAAAATTCATTTTTTGCTATTCGTTTTTTCAAGAGAAAGTAGCAATATTCAAATGTACTTGGAGGGGGACCAAAATTCTAAAAACTAATTTTTTAAAATTTACTGATTGCATGAAACAACTTATTTGTAAATTTAAAAAACTTAATGAAATTCTGACAGACAGACCCTCTCAATATTGTTCAACAAAATTTGTTTAAAAGAATTCTTGCTGCCAAAATACACCTTATATATGCAGACATAAAGTGAAATATATAATTTCAAATATCTACCTTACTATTTATGATAAGTATATTTTATTCTTCCATTAGCAATAAAACTAATAATTTATGAATGTTTACCTTCAATTTTCTTCCCACTTTTCGAAAATTTGTTTTTCTATTTCTAACATTTTTGCATTTATTGCCGCCTTCTTTTTGTTTTTTTTGCCTTTTTAGTTTCTTGTCAACTTTTCAGTTCTTTATTATTAAACTACTACTTTGTCTTCCTTTCATATTTTTTTTTTTTTTTTTTTTAAAACCCAAAATATCTTTTTTTTTTTTCAACCATTTTTCCGTCACCCCTTTTCCCATGTCTTTCCCTCACACTGTCATCCCTCCCTTGAATGTCAAAAGATTAAGTGAAAAACATTTCATCTCTAACTGGAGCCAAAATCTACAAATACCACCTCAAACTAATTCATAGCCTCTAACATGATGCCAATACAGTCATTCTATCTATGAATAGATCCTAACTCATATCAAGCCTCCTTCTTTGTTGGTGTCTTTATCTTTCTCTCCATTCAGCCTTTCTTGCTTACTTTTTTGGCTTTTTACTCTCGGTCTTCAAAAGACAAAGACATTTTCTCAAGCAAGATTGATGGTATCAAGTCATAACAGACACCTTGCACAACCACACAATTATCTTCTTTTGCCCAAACAAGACAGACTGGTAAGAGCATTTTCTCAGTTAGTTTTAGTATAATTAGACAGCTCAGATATTTTATTATCACAGCTGTTCTGTCTCAGAAAGGAAGCTGCTGTAACAAAACCTTTCTATTCAACTGACTTATTCAATTTATTCCAAGTACTGTTCTCATCATGACTGATATGAATGTTATTTTAGACATGTTTCGGCCAAGTACCCTCTGGCCATCTTCAGGTGTCTGTTATTTTGGCTGATATGGGATATCTACGTGCTGATTATGTGTTATTTTTGAACATGTGATGCAATTTCTTGTGCTTTCCTGCTAAATCAGAGTATATTATTTCACTACCTGATCCAGAGATTGAACTCATATTCATTAGACAACAATAATATTTGATTACTGAACACCTATATTGTTTTGTTTTTTTTTATGAATTTCACCCCAAGCCACTATGATGCAGGGGTTACTAGATGTGAAATAATATAAGAAAAACATTAAGGTGCAAGAACAATTAAAGAGGACAGAAGATAATGATTGACTTTGCATTTAAATTTTTGAAGATCACACTTGACTGGAAAGACAGAAGCCGGAAGAGAAATTCTCAAGTAAGAAATGCAAGTAAAGAGACTGTTTGCAGAGAACTTATGGTTACATTTCACCATTTTGACTGTAAAATTTAGAGATATTGCCACCAATCTAGTAATACACTTAAATTTGTAGGATCTAGGCAACGTAGAGGAAAGTTCAGATGAGTTAATTTAAGTAGTCATTATTTAGAACTAGTATCATTATTTTTTAAAACCAAGATTTCCATCTTAATACCAATAATTAAATAGGTGACCTTAAGTAAAGTATTATCTTTATTATAAGTAGTGATCAGAGTCAAGGCACACAACATAGAATCTTTTAGTAGTTTAAATGTTTGAATGATCTTTGAAGATTAATTTATTTAAGACAAGTTTGTTTTTCTTTTTACTCAGATTTCCAACTTAATGTAATCTTGTGATTTTCAAACTAATACACTAACCATTGAGAAATTGCCCCTCAGCTATCCAGATCTGACTTGTTTACAAAAATTTTCTTCAGCTATTTTTAACCTGTAGGTGTTGGGAGTCATCTCATACAGACTTTGTGTCTATCCCATATTTTAAAGATCTACCCAGACATGATTAGTGAATTTCATCAGATTGATAATCAGAGGATAAAGATTTTAGCTACATTCTTCCACACCTAATTTAATCCAAATCATATTGTTTGTTTGCAATTAATAGTAGTTGTCTTCTTTGTGTTCAGAATATCAGGAATCATGACTTTTCATGACTTCCTATCCTCTGTAACAATTAGTATATTTGTTTTGTCATCCGCTTACACAAGCTTGTTAGTTCACTTGCTACTTTCCTTTGACCCTCTTGCCTTCAATACGTCCTGTGAGTGTCAAATTCTCCAAGTCTTTTTCACTCATTATATATCCTAGAAATTTAAACTCTGTCTAAGTATAAGAGTCTTTTTGTTTCCATTTTCCTTAAAAGTTCATTACTCATATGCTCAGTCCATGATATTCTCAGTGTCCTTTTTAAATAACCACATTTTTTTTGCCTTAACTTTCTTCTTCATCTGTAAGAAATTGTCCATTTCTACCACAGAATAGGAGTAACAGTTAACTACACTTTTTTTTTCTAATGAAAATTTATTATGTGCTCTTTTGTATTATTACTATATTGCTTTCTATCAAAATATTAGGGTCATTTTTATATTCTAAAGACTGGAGCTATATGACTAACTTAGAATGAAATTACTAATTGAAGTCCATTGTTTCATTGTTAAAATATTATGTTCACCTGGTGACTAAGAATATGAGATGTGAGTTTGAATCTCATAAGAGGCTATTTCTTTAATTCTACTCTCTGTCACTTTAATTAAAGATTTTTATTATAAGATAATGGCACATGAATAGGTTACATTATACATGAACATAAACAATATTCAGGCATAAATCACACATCCAAACAAAAACATGCATGATTTTTCATATCCAAAGGAAGGTTCAAAGCTTGTGTTAACTTAAAAAAGTTAAACATTTAAAAAGTGAATTCTGATTATTATGCAAAGAAAAAATACAGCTCTTTTAATTAATTATATTTGAATTATAAAAATTTCTGCAATCAGCAAAATGTTAACTGGCTGTTATTTCATTGACAGAAAATTCAAGCAAAAATAATGTATTAAAAATAATCAGAACATCAAGACAGTTTTATGAAAACTAATTTACTCTACAACAAAATATAATGGATATTAATAAACAATATACATGTTTAAGCTGATTGATTTTTTTGATATGTCATCCCTTTTGTTTTTTAAAGTAAATTTTCTATCTGGTACCTAGTTAGGATCAAATTCCCTACTCAATAGTAATGGTCAAACAGACTAGCATAGCTAACCATGCCAAGATGCTTAAAATGGTAAAAAGACATTTTCATGAGGTTTGTATTCAAATTTCAAAAGTTATTTTCAGTCACAGCTACTCATTTACTTGAGTTGTAGATATTAAAATTTTGGCAATGTTAAAACTTCATACCCCACAAAAAAAAGGTCTGTCAAAAGGACAGTTATTCCTTTGACACCAATAAAACTCTATAATTTTGACTCCCTTGACAATGTTTATTTACAAGATTTATGAACCAAATAAAAAGTGATATTTATTATTTACCTTGTATAAAGATTTATCATTTACAATTTTATAAAGAAATAAATTTAAAAAGAAATATTTTTATTATTATCAAAACATGTAAACCAACTACAATGCAATATTTATTATTTACTATTTTATAAATAACTATGAAAACATATTTTTCATTCATAATTTTATAAAAATGTCAATGAAGTACAGAACAAGAAAATTTGAATAAACATATGATATTACCTATTTTAATTTTTTAGAACAATAAACATTGCAGTGACAGACAAAAGTGTACATAGTAATAGTGGTGTTAAAAAAATAACTGTCACTTTAATACATTTTTTTTGCAGGCATGAAGGTTAAACATTGCCACAGAATTTTTAGTATGACATTATCCGCATAAAATATAATGGACAACAAGAGTAGCAGAAATGTTTGTGTTCAACCAGTGCTAGAAGATGATGTTCCAGGTCAAGAAAAAGCCAAAATTAAAAAAATACTGATTTTCAAAGCTAGAAGACCCTTCTTCCTTGGTAGATTGGTACAACACAAACTTCTTTCTCCTATTCCCATTCAATTAGCCTCTTGCTAGACTAAATTCAATAATAACTTTACCAATTTTTGAATTTTAGACAAGAATCAATTTAATAGCTTCAGCTAGAGTTAAATTTTATCTGCAATGGCCACATCTCAATATCATGAAAGCTATTTATATCTGATCTTAGACTTTAGGCAAGAACCAATGTATTAAGATAAATGCTAATAAATTAACATCAATAAGTGATTAATAAGATTATTAAAAAATAAATATAATAGCATCATCCACATATACTAAAAGTCTAAAATTAGTGGAAGTATTATTAATAAAAAAGAAAAAGCTAACATTCAATAACATCAACTATGAACATGGCCATAATGTGCTGGCCATGTTTGGAAAACCAAACATTTCTATAACTATAGACACATACATAAAACAATCCATATATTTAGTTAAAAGTAAAATAAAATTCATCCCTGATAATGGCTAAAAGTACAGCCAAAAGTGCTTGGGAAACATTTGTACAATTTTTATATAATTTATGTCCTGGAAAGAAAAAAGTTATACGAACACAAGAAATTATATAAAAACTAAACCATGTCAGTCGTTTTCAATGAAACTTTATATATATATATATATATATATATATATATATATATATTAGTCAAAATAAAAAAAATCAAATCCCTTGCAAATATAGACATGTAAACAAACACATTTGAAGTCTGCTTTGTAAATACAATATATTCACATATATATTATATTTATATATATATTTATGTATATAGTGCATTTAAGAAGCAAACTTTCGTCTGTACATGTTTCATGTGAGACAAGGCAATTCTTGTAAGTATTTTACTAAGTTTTTCTAATATTCTTACAGTTTTTTGGGGAACACCAAAGGTAGTGTGCAAACTTTCTGCAATGTTATTGACACAAGAACTTTCAGCCAGTTTATTAGTCATTTTCAAGGGGTCCAGTGTTAATGCTTTTAAATGTTTGTTTGTAAGGTGTATTGCATAGAAGTAGTTGTAATCTTAGACTGCCAGAAAATGTAGCATGACCTCATGTTGGAGTGTCTTCATAGAAGAGCACCGAACACATTTGAACTATTGTTAAATAATGTTATAATATATATATATATATATATATATATATATATATATATATATATATATATAAAATGGCTGGCCACTCATAATTGAGGGTGCTGGTCTACTAGGGTAGCTAGTGTTTTATACCACAGTTATGCTGACTGGATCTTAGTTACAGTTTCTTGGAGGGGGGTATTGCCTAGCATGATCAACAGTCTGAATAAGCCCAGTACACTCAAACCCTCAGTCATGATGACTTGTAACTTCATGCTTGAACAACCATAGATGGTTTCATCTACCCAATTTCACTCACAAGGCTTGGATCAACCTGTGGTATGGTTTTCAGACCCTTCTTTTGCACACTGGTAGTATTTTGCACAAATTTGTTAGTTGGGTCACTGCTTTCCACTGCTTCTATTGTCCTGTGAATGTTAAATTCTCCAAACCTTCATTCCTTAATTTATCCAAATTTCAACTGCTTTTTTTTTTTTTTTTTTTTCAGCAATCTCTTGTTGTTTCTATTCTCCTTAAAAATTCTTCATTTGTTAAATACTCTATTCACACTATTTACAATGATCATGACCACTCACTGCTGACAAATAAAATATGACTACAAATAATAAAAATCAGTTGGGAATTATTTAGACTAAACTGGATGTAGATTTTAGG
The DNA here is from genome assembly GCA_903632075.3 of Acanthosepion pharaonis. Classification (NCBI taxonomy): domain Eukaryota; kingdom Metazoa; phylum Mollusca; class Cephalopoda; order Sepiida; family Sepiidae; genus Acanthosepion; species Acanthosepion pharaonis. Next base: position 575,724 of record CAHIKZ030001442.1, on the reverse strand, counting down.
ATGAAACAGTAATCATAAAAAAACCTTTGCAAATAAGCTGGAAAGTGCCTAACATACTGATGGAGCAAGACTCTCATTTAAATTATCTTCTCTATTGCAACTACTGGTAAGGAGAGGTCAATCCTATCTGGAATTTGGAATATAATTCTTAACAATTACACTGAAGCCAAAGGCTAGCCTACCTAATTTTGGCTATTAAATTAATACATCTATCATATTAAACACAAAAAAAAATGCTATTTTCCAGCTGGAGTTCATCAAGTGGAATGGTTTAACAAGATTAATTTTAAAAAATTGATTTTGAATGCTTTGTTTAATATTAAGATGAGACCTTATGTCTGACTAATTGAATTCAAAAAGAAATTGTATTATAAAAGTAACTTTTGCTTCCTTGATTGAACAGGTGGAACTGGTTCTAAAAATAAAGAATTTTTTTATTTTACTTATTAGTTAGAACCATGGAAATCATTTAATTATGAATATCAGATTTATACTTGAATATTAATTTTTCTTGAAGTAATTCATTTTTTAAACATATAATATATATTTAGATGCAAAGGATAATTAAACACTGTGGATCAAACCCAAGATCTTAATTTCAAAGATAATTTCATGATTACCAAAATAATCAAGAGTCCTATAACTCATTAGAGACATTAGGGTAAAACATGTACTACAGTCATAGCAGTACTTGGTATGTCTAAGGATAAATAAACTTCAGGCTGGTTTTGAATTCAGAGTTATTCTTCTCCTAGACTGGTTGCCATACAAGGCAATAGAGCTGAAGGAAGATGGATTCATACTTTTTCCCCCTAAGAACATCAGATAAATAATAAGCAAATAAATTTAGCAAATAAACTAATCTCAGTAAGAATAAAAACTAAGTTCTTATTGTTATTCTCCTTTAGGGTGTGGAGGATCACAGCTCTCCACAACTTTCTATCCCTTTTTTTTTTTTAGCTCAGAACAATGTTCGTTTTTTTATTATCCTTCTCCCTATTCTACCATCCATCTTGTCAGATAAGTTTATGTTTATCTCCATCATAAATGCCTTCAACATGTCTTGAGAGTATACTCTAAGCTATTTATTCATTGTGTCCCAGAAAATTTGACTGACTCATTCAGATTGTCAGTAGAAGTGATTTTTTTTGCTTCCTTTTACTTGGAAACTTCCTCATTATTCACATGCTCTGTCCATAATATTTTCAGCATCCTTTAGTAGAACCATATTTTATTTGCATCAAGTCTCTTTTTCATCTGTAAGGAAATTTTTCAGTATTCACTGCTATAGAGGATTGATTAAACCATAAAATAGAAATCCACAGACTTTCTTCTCTTGAACTTCTCACTTTGTGGAATTCTCTTCTGACTTCTTGCTTTCAACTTTGATCTTCAGAAATTCCATCTTAATTCTTGTTCTTTTATTGTTCTCTCTCCTTAATCATACTTTCTTTTTCTCATATTCAGCAACCCTTGCGTTTTAGTGACTTTATTGCCTTGCTCGTGGTGAAATTATTAAAAAAAAACAATGATTAAGGGTCAGCATTTTTTCTTTCTTTCTAATAATATTTTCTGTTTCTTTATTCATGACTTTTTTCATGATATGTTAAAAGGAAAAATGTAATTGCAAATCAGATTTTCTCCACATTATTTTAGATGGTAAGGCACCACTTAATGTTTTCATTTAATCATGTACAAATTAATTTAAGATCATGTAATATGCAGCATTCCCCAGACTTCATGAGTTCAAGCACCCTACGAGGCTGGCATCCCACTCTCACCCCTTCACTGTCGAAACTACTAAATGTAGCCGTCTCTTCTACTCCAATAGCTTCATGTCTCACATCTCTCGCCTGTGGAACTCCCTTCCCTATTCCAGTTTCCCTGAGAGCTATAATCTCCAACTATTCAAATGTAATGTCAATCGAGATCTCCAGTTGCCTTGATCTATCCACTATCCTTCTCCGCATCCTTTCCTCTATCACTCCTATCTGATCTTGCTCCAAATTTTCTGTAACCCCTTGCGTTCTAGTGGCTTCCCGCCTTGATTCTGGTGAAACGCTTAAAAAAAAATTCTTGGAAACTGAGAACAGATTATACATATGCAAATTATGATGAAAATCTTAACTAAATAAGCAGAATGGAGCAAAAAGGTGTTTGATACAAACTTTATTTGAAGAATGAATTCATTAATCATTATTAGCACAATCATTTCTTATGTGTTTTTTCCATCCAGGACGTGGATGATCATGGCTCTTCACAACTTCATGTTAATTGTAGTTTGAAGCAATGTTTGACTCTTTAGCATCCCCCTTTGCTCTGCCATCCATTAACACAAACTTATTTGGTAAGTAAATTTCATTTTCAAGATATCCTCAGGTTTTTAATTGCCATATACCCTTAACATGTATGTAATCACAGCTCTCCACAGTTTTCATTATCAAGTAACAAAAAAACATTACTTGTGAACCTCCAACAGCTGCAGCAACTAAAATGGATAGTACATGTAACAAGAAGGGAACATGGCTCTCCAACACTTCCTGTTCTTTGTAGTTTGAAGCAGTGTCTGACTAGAAGTGAAAATAATGAAATAAACCAGATGCTGACTTTCCACACTATCTTAAACTAAAGGTTAGAAAGGAAACTCACATAAATACTAGAAAGAGTTAGTGGTCTTGAGAAGCCTATTTTCCTGGAAAACTGTTTTAAGAGAGACATTTTATAAATTTCAGCCAACAGCAATGCTAACTGCTCAGTCAATGAATGCCAAATATTTCTTTTTTAGGAAAACAACTCACATCACCATTACTATTAGCATTTGTTATCTGTGAATTGCTATGACTTTTGGGGAAAGATAGTGTGCAATGGTTTCCCTTATCTTCTCCATGGATTTGAATTCAGAGTAGTCCTTCTCTTAGACTGGCAGCTACACAAGGCAGTCTACTCCATTATTTAACCCATAGCTGCCCAGACAATTTTGCCCTTTAATCCGAAGCTGAGGGGAGAAAAATGAATTCAGACTTTCCTAAAGGTTTAAATGTGAAAGAAAAACAGAAAAGACCAGGTTAGAAAAGGAATTTGACTCTCTAACTCCACTTTCCCTGTCTATAACCATCACAATACCTGCACATCTAAGATTAGCTTTACTCTGTGTACAATTATTGCCAAGAAATTTTGTGTCCTTCTTACACCTGATTAGTTATTTAACATATGATATCATGTAACTGAAACACCTTGTCTAAAAGCACTAAAAAGGCATTTAATGGCATTGTGCTCACAGACAAGTGCCAAGAGTTTTGATTTACCTATAAGAGAAATCCTATGAATTCATTTATTCCGACTGCCTGCTTAACCCAAGAATCCTGCATAATGTAGAAAAATATAACAGTTTTTTTTTAATCATTTCTCCCCAAGCAAGGTCATAAAGCTACTAAGATGCAAGAGGTGACTGAGTGTGAGAGAATAGATGATACAAATTATTAAAGAGAGAGAACAATAAAAGAACAGTTATTAAGAAGGCAGAAGATAATGATGAAGATCAAAGTTATCTGGGAAGCAAGAAACCAGAAACAAGAAATGCAAGCGAACTTAAGTTTACATCTAGACATTTCAATTGTAAAATAATGAGAGCCTGCTGCCAATTTAGTACTACACTTAAATTTATAAAGCACCATAGAGGAAAGTTCATCACCAAGTTTATAAATATCTCAAAATTATAGAGAAAGTTTGACATAAGTTATTATTATATTCTTTTTCTTTACATGTCTATAATATTGCAAAGTCAGTCATGTTCTAAAAAATTTTAAACCAAGTCTGAGATCCAAAGGCGTATTGTGATAGACAAGCTAGCATTACAAAAGCTAAGCAGAGTATTAAGAAATAGGAAAAATTTTGCTAGAAACAAGGAAAAATGTACTAAACTGCTATGTGATAATTGTCCTCTTGTATGGCATTGAGTGGTGGATGATCTCTTTAAAGATGAAGAGGCAACTTGACACAACAGAAATGTGGTTCAACAGAAAGATACTGAAAATGTGATTAATGATGAAGTTTTGTAGAAAATAGAAACAAAAAGTAAACTAATATGTAACATCAGTAAGAGACAGTGGAGTTTTCTGGAGGATACAATGAGGAAGGACGGTTTGGAAAATCTGATACTCACAAGAGAGAGAGAGGGTAAGTCGGACAGAGGAAGACAATGCATAACTTACTTAATCAGCTTGAGTAAATGGATGACAGAACAGGGCTAAAGAGAAATAAGAGAAAGACAAAGTTTATTAAGAACTACAAGGTTGTGGAAAGCCATGATCACCTTCGACCTGAGGGGGTATGGCACAAAGGGAGATGCAGATTTCACTACTCAAGTTTGAATTTACAACAACCAGGGAAATTGCATAATTACCAATGTTTCTATCCACTAAGCTATATACTTTGGTTCAGCTGTCTGAGCAGATAAAGCATCACAATCAACAAAGATAAGATATCCCCAAGGTATGTAAAATAGAATCAGAACTGCCTAGGCCTGTGCATTTAATAAAGGGTTCAGTTCAAAATTACAAGAACATTAGTAAGTATGACAGGCAATTGAAAGCCAGAGGGTACAATGTCTGACATGTTATGATTATAAGTAACCAGAATGACTACACTCATCCAAATAGATCATTGTATATTAATAATAATTCCTCATCTTTCAAACAGCTGAAAACCTTCTGACAATAATAATTAAGATGAGGAAACTAGCCCAAATAAATAATTTCTAAAATAGCCAAAACATTACAATTGAAATAACCAAGTAGAGGACACTAGTCCAAATAAATGAGTGTATAATTATGACAATTCTTCATCTCTGGAATAGCTGAAATGTTGCAACAAGCAAGATGAGGACACCAGTTCAAACATATATTTATAATAATTATGTCTTTCCTCATAGAAACTTTGAGAGAAATTATTCCATGCTTTTATCAATAAATTTGTTAGCACTGTTTTTATCACATGAAATTTTTACTAAGATTTGACACATAAAATGAAATAGCTGTGGTTCAACAAATCCAAATTTTTTGTAGACACAATTATATCAATGTGATTTAAATTAGTTTAACCACTCTTTGAAACGATGCAAGAGAAATGAATAAAAAGGTTTTTATTTATAACAAGCTATGAAAATGCAGAACAGAGTAGAGAGCAGTCATGCCCATGAAGTCAAACTTGAGAAACATAAGAAAACCATATTTATATCAAAAGTAAAAAAATCTGAAAGAAGTACAGTTCCCAGAATGCTCTGTAGGATGAGGTTAGGTTGTTTACTTTGATAATGCATCAACCCTTGTTGGATTAGTAATGGCGGTAACTTTACAGCAATAAAAGCAAAAAAAAAGAAAGAAAAAAAGATGAGTTCAAGAGGATGAGCAAATGTTGGAATGAATGCAACCCTAAATGTAAATTTAAATAGAAAACAATTTTATACCCATATTTAATTGGAAGGATGTGAAGGTTGTGTCATGGTTATCAGTGTAGAAAGTGAAATTGGCAAGTCAAGTTCAAATCCCCAACTAAGCATGTGCATTCACTCTCACATAAATGTCTTTCAGAAAGGTATGAATCTATTTATTCAACATCTACCAGCTAAGGGTTAAATAGCAGAGTAAACTGGACTCTGTAGCCTTGACTGACAACCAGTCTAAGAAAAGGACAATTCAGAAATCTAAACTATAGAGAATACAATTGTAAATCACTTCACTATCTTTACAAAGTTGTTATGGTAAATCAGTGATAATGAAAAGGAAGTTATGGAGACCTATTCTCACTTACATCTTTAAGGGACATGGTATTTTTTAAAATTTAATTCAAAATTTGGTTTTCTATTTTTACACAAGAGCCACAGATACATATGTAATTGCTATCAATACAAAGTGAACTGATCTTCGATCAATTTACTTATCACAAAATTGCTGGATTAGATCAATCGTAATCAAACTTGATTTTCATTTATCTCCTAAGCTTGTATTAATCTCCTCATCCCAAGATAAGTCTGATCGAGTGTCATATTTAGTATGGGATGAGAATAAAAGTTATTACTGATCATTATTTTATGACCTTTTTGAACTAGTATACTTTTCTTTGTTGTTTTGATTTCCAAATTTCGGTTGATGCACTATACAATCTTTATGGTATGGTTTGAGTTTCCAAAAAGAAGTACTGTTATCTTTTTATCAATATATATGGATTAGTATTGTCATCTTTTTTGGGTTTTTTTAATGGTTTGAATGATGTGTTTCTCAGTTTTTTTTGTTTTTTTTTTAAACTGCAACCAGTAATCCTTGCTTCTTGTTTTCTGATAATTTGTAAAGAAGTTTTGCCACTTTCACAGATGCAGTAATTGATAAATATCAGTAACATTGGTGGTGATGATAATTTAAGGAAAAATAGAAAAAATATGGGACAATTTGCTAGCTACCTTCCATAATGTTGGGGAGACATTATCATCCCAGACCGTTAAACTCTTAAATCCATTCTATAATTTTAAAGAGAGACTTTATTCTTAGAATTGTTCTAATTCTTTGTATTTTCTAGTATAATTTTGAGAAGTGTTCTTATCATTCCAAAAGTTGTTCAAATTATTGAATTAATTTATTTTCTTTAATAATTTTTAAAGAAGTCATTATCATTTAGAGAGTTATTCTGACTATAGAATTCTTACTTTTTATTTTCTTCTATAATTTTAAGAAGAATCCTTATTATTCCAAGAGTTGATTAGATGTCCAAACCCATTCTTTCTATTTCTTTCTATAATTTTGAAAAGAGTCCTTATCATATCAACAGTTGTTCAGATGACTGAACTCATTCATTTTATTTTCTTCTATAATTTTGAGAAGGGTCATTCACATTTCCAGAGTTGTTAAGATAGGATGAGAAGATAATGGTTAACTCTAGACAAACAGGTTAAGATTGTGGTGATTGGAGAAACATCCTCTTGGGAGTCTGTTCTACAGTGCAGTTGTTCACAAGAAGAAGCTGTTTGAGTGAAACTTACTTCTCACTAATGGAATACAGAAGGAATGAAGATGGTTTGCTACAATGTAAAGTGTTGTGGTGGGCAAACAATACCAGTCCATAGGTGCACATCCAAAAACCTAGATAACCAGAGTTGGCAACTGATCTCTGTTGATTCACAGCTTAATGAGGAAAAGACTGGTTTGTATCATTCAATACCTCCAAGACAAATCTAGAAACTTTATCACCACCAAACAGATCCTAAATTTACTCCAGTCTTGATGAACAGTCGTACTGTTGATGAGCCTCCTTACTTTGAATGCCTATTGATTAAAGTTCATCCCTTACAAAAGCTCGTTAGCTAGGTTACTCATTGTTTCATTATTGCCTTTGATGTCCTGTGAGTGTTAAATTTTTCAAGCCCTCTTTCCTCATTATGCTTTAGAAATTTCAACTCTCTCCTTCTGATTCCAAGCACAAGTGTCCTTTTCATACTCATTCTCATTTTTACTTAAAACTTCCTCAGTGCTCACATGTTCTGTCTATGTTATTCTGTAGAACCACATATCAGTTGCCTCAAGTGTCTTCTCCATCTGTGGGGATATTGTCCAGCCTGGTTTTTTTTTAAATCATTTTACCCCCAAGCAAGGTGGGAATGCCACTAGTACACAGAATAAGACAAGAAATGAAAGTGAAAGAGAAGACAGAGAATAGGGAGGATTGAGGAGAGTATTAAAGTTCATTCATGACCTCAGCTGATTCTTGTATATTCGTACCATAGGTAAAGATACTGGTGAAATGGTTAGTTCCTTGTACAACTCCAGAAAGTACTAGACTGTAACTGGCATGCTTTATTTTTTTCTGAAGAATGGTATGACTAAGAAAAATCTGGGAACCACTGGGTTAAATACATCCAGTTAAAATATGCATCCTTATCTTACTTTGTATTTTTATTTATTCCCTAAACTAGTTGTCTATCGGATACAGGCTGTTTGTTGCTATTAGAAGTTACAGATTATTTTAATATCAGTCTAATGTAAATTTTATAGTGCTGAAAATAGGCATTTGTATTGAAACTTACCAAATAATTTTCTGTTCTCTGTGAAACACAGGTACAGATTTTTCTGTATTTGTACTGATAGATTTCTGATCATAAAAATAGATTTTTGGTTCCACTGTCTTGAAGAAAGCCACACTTGTTATTACTCTATTGCCAGTGTAATTCTGACATGATCACTATTCATTCATATTGAAAATGAACTGAGCATACACACAAAAATAGAAAGGTAAGAAAGACTCATCTTCCCACCAGATTTATTTAACCTGTACGGCAAGGGAATCTTAAGAGAACTAGTAATTCTGACAGGATTTATTATTAGTGTGCACAATTTTAACATGAGTTAAGCAAATGACACTGCATTGGTAACAGACATCGAAGGAAAACCACAGCTACTTCTAAACAACTAAGTAAAGGAAAGTGAGAAGAAATGACTAATCATAAATTCTAAGAAGACAGAATGCTTGGTTGTCATCAAGAGTAACAGTCCAAGATGAGAGCTACAAATGAGTAACATCAGAATCAAGTAAGTACAAAAATTTACCTGTCTTGGAAGTATTATGAAAGTTGATGGAAAATTAACACTGTAATCTCATGGTGCATAGGAATAATGCAAGATGACTTTCAAAACTAGACAAAATATTAAAAACAGGAAAATTTCACTGGAAACAAAGGGATGTCTGCTCAGCTGTTATGCAATATCAAAATAGACTAGAATGTCAGTCAGATATAAATAAATTGAACATAGCATAGTTAAAAAATGTCCTGTGGGTTGATGGTCGACTCTCCAAATAAGTTAACTGAATTAATTTTATAAGAAAATTTTCTAAACCCAGAAACTGATGCTCGATTTCTCATAGGTATCTACCATTTTTATATCTTGCTTGAATTTTTAATGGATATTTTGAATTTTACTAAATTAAAACCTAGTAACGTTTTTCTTTTGCTTTTTTTTAATAAGAGTAGATAGGCCTTCCTATCGCCCGGTCTATACTCCTCCCCCTTAACTTGAACAGGAGTAGAGCCTCATCCCTTTTTTCCTGTTTAGGAAGGGGTTCCCAGTTCCTTTCTTCCTATAGTTGTGCTGTCAATTGTTTGTGATATGTGTGGATGGTAACTACATCTCTTCATACCGAGAGTACTGGATTGGCAGTTTTTTTGGTTGCTACATCCTGACTGGTATTAGGAACCTGAACTCTTATATAGTGTCTACAGAGGCTGCTCTGAACAACAGTCACATAATATTGGGATTCTTGCAATGTCATGTTACACATGGAAGAGTGGCGCTGCAAATAAATCAGGTAGGCAACCCTGAGGCCACACTATGCTGCAGTCTGCATCAATTCCCAGCTCAAACATGTTACATAAGATGACTGATAGCTATTACTATTCACAGCCTTTTTCTAACTTAAATAATGCAACATGATAATAAGCAACCAAGAAAATAAAACTAAAACTAGCTTGACAAAAAACACCTAAACCCCACAACCTTTCTTTCTGCAACATTAATGGTATTTGTACCAACTTCTATAGTGTGGAATCGTTCCTCTTTGAACATTCTGTGGACATCCTAGCTCTATGTGAAACTAAACTTTATTCTTCAGTCTCCTCCCCTGAATTCTAGATTCCTGGCTATCTTCCTCTTTAGGAAGGACTCTAATGACCACATGCATGGCCTGGGAGTTTATGTTCAGGAACATAGCTAGGGAACTCTCTCTTATGTCTCCAGGACATTTTTATATGTGTATCTGTCTTTCTCAGATAAACTCTTCTTTCTCTACTGTTCCCCTTCCTCTCATGACCATTGCATGCTAGATAATATTTCTGATAACATAAATAAAGCCATCTCTCTACACCTGTTTGCAAATATCTTTGCGTTTTGCAATTTCAATGCCCACCATACCAGGTGGTGTCTCTGAGGTCTCCTTCGGGACAAAAAACCAGCATTGAAGCTTTCATTCCATCACAGAAATGCTGAGTGAAACCACAATCATCTCCTTGGTTCTCACCTGCATGCTTGGCCACTATAGCCCACAGAATCACTTCTTCTATCCGTACCAGAGACAGAGAGTGAACTCTGGAGAACCCTCTGACCTCTCAGATTATTGTCCTGTTAGTCTCTTACTGCTTTTCAGCAAAGTATTGAAGTCTCTAAACAATGCTCAAGTGGTTAAGCATCTTACTTCTCACAAGCTCCTATTGGACAAACAATATGGCTTCCATTTTGCCAGGTTTACCACTACCACAGAACAGTCATCACTGAATATATATATATCAAGCTCTGGATATCTTGAGGGCATTTGACAGGGTTTACCATGCTGGTCTTCTATGCAAGCTCTAGAGCTATGGTTTCACAAATTTAATCCAATCATTCCTGTCAAATTGTGAAATGATGGTAGTTTTAAACAGACTCACTTCAGATCCTTTCACCTGAATGCAGATGTCCCTCTAGGCTATATCCTGGGTCCTATTCTGTTTCTGATCTTTATCAATGATCTCCCCCATGTCATCAGTTCTCAACTAGGTGTTTATGCAGATGATGCTACCATTTATTCCTGTCACAATAGCAAATCCGTCAGATCTGACAAAGTAAACTAGGCAGCTGCTCTAGAAAAGACCTCCAAATCAGTGGTTAACTGGGGCAGTGAAATTTAATGCCTCCAAAACAGAACTGCTTTCATTTAAGCACAAATAAAGAACATTTTCTGCTGGCTATCAGCAAGGGAGATGCTAGACTAGGCAAGTAACACACTGTGCCTTCTTAGCCTTACATCTTCCACTGTCTTGGAGTGGAGTGACTACATCAAATCAATCGTTGCATCTACTGCAAAGAAACAAAGAAAATTGGGTCAGAAAATTTTCTCGTTGGAATCCATCTTGCACATTTACAAATCTACCATTCATATGTGCACTGAATACTGCTTCCATATCTGGTCTGGTATCCTGCTATACATTGAAAGATTCTTGACTGAATCCCAAGAACTATGTGTAATGTAATTGATCTTGAACAGGTATCACTTTCTCATCAACCTGGAATGAATACCCTCTACCTCTTCTACAAATACTTTCATGGCAACTACTTTGATGAGGTTTTTTCCCTGGTGCTCCAACTTCAGGAATTTAAGCATGCTACTAGATTGGCATCCAAGTCCCACCCTTTTCCTGTTGAAATAGCTAAATGCAACTGCCACTTCTACTGCAAAAGTTTCTTTTCTTGTACTTTCCACCTGTAGAAATCTATTCTGTTTACTTTTTTTCCTTGATAACTACAATCCTCAAACATTTAAATGTAATATCTTCTTGCACCACGTTCATCTTTTGTCATCTCCTCAATCCTCCCTATTCTCTGTCTTCTCTTTCACTTTCATTTCTTGTCTTATTCTGTGTACTAGTGGCATTCCCACCTTGCTTGGGGGTAAAATGATTTAAAAAAATCCAGGCTGGACAATATCACCACAGATGGAGAAGACACTTGAGGCAACTGATATGTGGTTCTACAGAATAACATAGACAGAACATGTGAGCACTGAGGAAGTTTTAAAAATGAGAATGAAAAGGACACTTGTGCTTGGAATCAGAAGGAGAGAGTTGAAATTTCTAAAGCATAACGAGGAAAGAGGACTTGAAAAATTTGACACTCGCAGGACATCAAAGGCAATAATGAAAGAGTGAATAACTTACCTAATGAGCCTTTGTAAGGGGATGACAGAACAGAGACAGAGTGAGATAGTATAAAACAAACATTACTAATAGCTACAAGGTATAGGAAGTTGTGGATCGCCATGATCCCTCACATTGTGAAGGAAGAGAGTTTGTTATTTGTAAATAAACTTTATTGATAGCTGCAAGTGACTGATATCATTACAGAAATGACATTTAGTTAGGTTAATTTCTTGGTTAAATAAATCCTATTCTATTTGTGTGCATTTGTGTTTTTATTCAACAATAATGTTACAACTGAACAAGGCCTAAGGGCCAATAAAATTAGAGGGCTACATAGTAAATGGTACAGTTTATGGGGATAAGTGGGGAAGATAACATTTAACCCTACACTTGAACAGATTAATAAGGACTGCTTAGGAGTCAGCTCCTCAAAGTAGCAGTTCCTGAGAAGACGCTGTTTGAGTGGAACTTACATCTCATCAATGAAATACAAAGTGAATAATGGTGGTTGGCTACAATGTGTATAGAATAGTAGGTTTTTATCCATGAAGGTTAGAACTGTTGGAACTAACGAATGTAGTTTGTCTGAAACAGCAACAGAACAACAAGAGGCTTGCAATGTTTCATCCGTGGGAAAGATGTTGCAGGGTGGAAAATAATTCATCACCCACAAGGTCACAAAAACCATATATGGCAGCAGTACTCTATTTTCCGCATGATCTGACCTGTGTAAAGGTGGATAACAGGAGGAGTCAGGTATGCACTGGAGCAGTACAAGGAACTGACCATTTTTCCAGCATCTTTAGCAATGAATTGTATGTAGGTGTTCCATTTGAGGTCCTGGTTGAGATTAAATCGAAATAGATATTTCATGGAATTTGTCTCTATCCAAAAAAAAGACGCATTTTGCAATTCAGCCTTAGAAGTAAGCACTGAAATTCCCAAGACTTGCAGCCTCAAATGCAATAAATTCATTTTTATTCCATTCTAAGATGAAATGTGAGTGACTTTATTTTTCTGTATTCTTTCCTCTTCAGTCCTTTATTATGCTGTTGTGCTATTTTTTTTAATCATTTCATCCCAAGTAATGCAATAAAGCCACAAAGACTCAAGGGGTTACTGAGTGTGAAAGAAAATGAGAAAAAAGAAAACATTACTAAAGACAGATAACAATAAATGAACTGGAAGTAAGAAGACAGAAGATAACGATTAACATTGCATTTAAACTTTTGAAGATCTGAAATTATGTAGCTAGTTTGAACATTAACCATGGAAATAATGATAGAACAGTGAGAGGCCAGTATCTAAGTTCTACAAACATCTCATATGAAATATGCATGGCAGTTCTCCAAAATGACAATCCAGCCTCTCACTCAAATTATTTTTCATTTACGTCTACATTTTATGGAAAAAAGGGTTCTATTTAAAAAAAAAATAAACTATAAGGGAAATATTAAAAAAATGAATATGTATTCTTCAAATATTACAAAAATAGGTCTAATTTTATTTTCAGTAAATAAATAAAACTGCTTTCAATTCACAGAAATATCAGGACTAAAATCAGAAACTTGTTGCAGTTATATGACAGAAAGATTCAAGAAGTTACTTAACTAATCATTAAAATTTGACTTGCCACTTGATAAATATTAAGAAAAATATTTTGTGGGATGTCCAAAGATCCTACACTATTAATTTAAGGTTAAACTAGAATTGACAAAGTTTAACATACATACCTGCAAAAATAATAGTGTGTCAAAAAGATGTTTTTTTTTCTCTTGACACTTATTTTTGTATACTTCTTTGACAATTTTTAAATTTATCATTTCTCTTTTTTTCTTGAGAATTATGAACAAAACACTATTTCATTTATTTGTTTATTTACAAGAATAATTTTATATTTACATGTTTATAAAAATATGTGAGCCAACTACAATGCAATACTTATTTATCCATATAAAGAAATATGTACGAAAACAATTGCTTTATTCATAAGAAATCAGAAAGTTTAAATAAAAAACAATTATGAGTAACTGTAATTATATATTTTGAAAAAAAATGCATTTTCCATGTATTTCTTCAGTTGCTCTTGTCACATAAATTCACTAAAATAGGTTGAGAGCATCTGGAGTCATAATTGTTTTTTATTTTTTTGAAAATGACAACAAAAATGTTAAACGCTATTTATTTATTAGACTGTTTATATATAAGAATAGTGTTTAATAAATTTACTGCCAATTCTTGATGAAAAAGAGAATGTATAAATACAGTTACATATGTTTGAATTTTATTAGAGTGCTAAAAATTCCTTTTTCAAACAATAAATATTGCAGAGGGAGTACACATTAATAGTAATGTCAACATTTTTTGTAGTTTTCTTTGTTAAAGGTTGCCTTAGAATCTTGGTGTGTTAGGTTGAAATATTTGAACAATGTCAAAATAAAGGTTTACAGTAACAAATGATTAAAAATTTATCACAGCACCAAATGTAAAAATAAACAGATTTGTTGGTGGAATATTCTGTATTTATTTATAATAAAAATGTTGGTTTTTGTTATGTCCCCCAATCCCTACTCTGCCGTCCATTTACACAATCTTGCAAGGTAGGGTGTATTCCTGCCTTCAGTATGCCCTGTGAGTGTCAGATTCTCCAAACCCTCTTTTGTCATTATAGGTGCTGGAAATTTCAACTGTCTCTTTCTGCTTCTAAGTTTTCGTTTTTGCTTCCATTTTCTCTAAAACTATGTCATTGCTTATATGTTTGGTTTATAGGATTCTAAGATGTCCAAGATATGATGTATGAACTCAAGATATCAACATCAAATAAGCTTAATTATCTGGGAGGTGTTTTAATAGAGGATGAAAATTCAAAAAGCTAAATAAATTATTAAGAAACAGGAAAGACACATTAGAAACAGAGTGCTGAACTGCTATGTAATATCAGTCTGAATGAACAATTTTTTCAAGAGAAGATGGCAGACAACAGAATTGTGGTTCTACAGAAGGATGCTGAGAATGGAGTGCATAAGCAACAACGATGTCCTAAGGAAGATGTAAGCATTTATATTCAGAATTGGAAAGAAAAAGCTGAAATTTCTTGAACACATAGTGAGAAAGAAGGACTTGGATAATTTGAAAATTGCAAGACATATTGAAGATAAATTGAACAGGCAAAGGCAGTAGGCTGATGAGCTTGCATGAATGGATTATGGAATGGGTGGGGTCTTAGCAAAGTGACAAATATTTCTAAGGGCTACAAGGGATAGAATGTGGTGGAGAACCAGTATCGCCCATGACCTGAAGGGACATAGAAAAAGATTACTTTTTAAGAAAGTTTTAATATTCAATAATAATTTTGGTATGCTGTCAACTGCATTCGGAGGTAGCATAATGTTCATTGGTGTGGATTTGGTAAGCAGAGTTAAAATTCTGGCCGAGTCATTTGTGACTTGTTTTGCACAGCCCTACTGATAAAGCCATGGAGACCATTGGTCAAAGATGTTTTCTTATTAAAGAAAGAATTATAGCAATGTATCAGGCATTCTGGGAACATAAGAAATGGCTATGTGGTAAGATATGAATGACTGCAGCCAGTTGTTCCCATGTACGTTAATGGTAATATTAGCTGTTTCTTTATAAGGAATCATTTGGAATTCATTGACCAAGCAGCTTGTATTCCTATCAGTAGAAATTTATAAATGTTTTAGGAAAATACATTTCTCAAGTCCTTTATCTCTCTTTCCAGTAATGATGGGGGTTTATTTCTAACCTTTTATTTGAAGCAGTGTAGAAAGTCAACAACTTCATATCATTATTGTCTCTTCAAGTTATATTTGTTATTCATTTTAATTGTTTCTTCTGTTGAAAGTCCTCAAGTGATGTGGTTTCTGTTATTTGGTACAGTTCTTTGTTTGTGATTCTGTAGCTCCAGTCCACAAAATCTGAAGAAGAGTTGTCTTCATCAAGATCCGCAGGGTTAACTCAAAATCATTTTTAACTATTGATCTCAGAAAATGGTTGTGTACAGCAGATAGTTATATATATTCCCAACATTAAAACATATGACATGCAACTTATAATACTCAAAATGAAGATTGTATCTACTCTATGTCTTCAAACAAAAAGCAAACATCCATCAACTGTAGAAAAACTATTAGTACAATAATAATGACAATATTATTAAAAATTGTACTGACCAAGAGTATTGTAATAAAAAAAATAAGATGAAAATCTAATACTACAATGATAGTAGTTAAACGAGTAGTAAGAGTAATATTAGCCGTTTCCTTATAAGGAAACATTTGGCATTCATTGACTGAAAAGACAGTGCTGCTTTTGGTTCAAATTTATAAAATATTTTTCATAAGACAATTTTTCAAGAAAATAGGTTTTTCAAGACATATAGCTGCTATTGTTCTTGCCAGTATTAATGTGGGGGGAGCTTCCTTTCTAACCTTGTATTTGAAATCATGTGGAAAATAAAAATCCCCAAGACCCCCAGGCTTCACTTGATCAAAGCCATTTTTAACCACGGCCTTATCAGTCAGACAACATTTATGTTAATACAAGTTTTCGGAAAAAAAAGAAATTAAACTTCCAGTCAGATTGTAGGCTTATTCTTTATTTCCAATCATGGTCTGACCGTTGTGATAAAAATGTGACTGAAATTAAAATCAAAGAAATACGTGTCAGAGAACTGATAATAATTGACTCAGAATTATTTTGTTTCTCAACATAAAATGCCAATATTAATTTTTCTTCTACTTTCCTGATTTGATTTTCCTTAATTAAATTAAAGGTCTTGAGAAATTTAATACACTTGTGACAAGTTTATGAAAAGTACTCTTTATTACCTCTTTATCATTTCCACTTTGTCAAAAAAAAAACCCAAAAAAACCCAAAAAGTAATAATGTATTATGGCAAGAGGAACTAGTGTATGAGTTCTACCTGAGGGAAAACCTTTGTGTTTTCAATTCAATAAGGAAAGTGTCTAAAGATGTATTGTAGAATTTCCGAGATATTTATTAGTATTTACACTGGGCCAAAAATCTAGAGCCACCCTCTGGATTTTGAAGAATTATCTAAAAATTGAACGTCATGTGCCCTTTTCAAAATTAATTTACTAGCTCACTTTGTGTCAGAGGATGTTTCAACAATCATAATAGCATAATTAACCCTTTACTGTATAAATTTTTCTTCAACATCTTTTCATCTCATTTACCATGCTGTCTTAAGGTAATCTTAGAGATGGTTTAAATTTTAGGTAACACCCTCTATAAAAATATTTGACACTATACACTAAAGGGTTAAAACAGATTCAGCATTTAGCTGCTTTTTCTATGTGTCATCTCTCATCAGGATGTTAAAGATCATGGCTCTTCTTTCCTTTGTACCTCTTAGTAAGGTTTGTCTTTTGGCTATTTCTCCTAAACCTTGTTCTGCTATCCATTTACACAAACTCATTAGGTAGGTTACTAGCTGCTTTCCTCTGCTACTCTTGTTTTCAATGTCCTGTGAGTGTCAAATTCTCCAAGTCCTCTTTTTTCATTATGTACCATAGAAATTTTAAATGCCCCTTTTTGTTTCTATTCTAGCATTTTCTTCTATATGCCATGTCTTTTCATGATGTTGGAGATCATGGCTAGACATAATTAAATTTTGTCTTATTGCTATCTCTCCTAAACCCTATTCTGCCAATTATTTACACAAGCTAGTTCGGTAGGTTATTAACTGCTTTCTTTTATTCCTCTTACCTTCAATATATCCTATGAGTGTCAAATTTTCTAAGCACTCTTTCCTCATTATGTGACCTAGAAACTTCAACTATCTCTTTCTGATGTTAAGTATAAATGTCCTTTTTGCTTTTATTTTCTCTAAACCTTTGTCAATGCCCACGTGAGTGGTTTATGGTATTCTCAGCATCCTTCTGTAGAGCCACATTTCTGTTGCTTCAAGTCTTCATTTGTGAGGAGATTGACCAGCATTCACTGCTATATAGGAGGACTGATATTATATAACAATTTAGTACTATTTTCTTTGTTTCTAATGAAATTTTCCTGTTTCTTAATATTTTGCTTAGCTTTTGGAAAGCAACTTTCACTATCCCAGTGTGCCTTCAGATTGATGTCACAGTTTCCATCCTCTGTTAAAACAATTCCTAGACATATAAAGTTTTGAACTTGCTTGATTCTGATATCTCCAATTTGTGATTTGCATGTTGGGCTTTTTCTTTTGCTGACTATCATACATTCAGTTGTTTTGCAATTGATATTTAGTCCTTTCTTCTCACTTTCCTTCACTACAGAGTTTCCTTTTTTTTTGTCTGCTATCAACACAGTGTTATCTGCATATCTTATGTTGTTAAGATCGTGGCTGCCAATAGATGAATCCTGGTAAGACTTCTAATTCTCTCAGAATCATCTCACTGCATAGGTTGAATAATTCTGGTAAGAAGACATATCCTTGTCTTAAATCCCTTTCTGTTTTTGTATAGTTACTGAATACATCTTCTATCCATATGCAGATGGTTTGCTGATAGTATAAGTTCTGGAGTGTTCAAATATTCTTTCCGAATATGTCAAGGTTACCTAGCAGTTCTAACAGTTCTTTGTGGTATACTTTATCATAATGCGTTTGCGTAATCCATAAAACACAGATATACATTATTTAGCATTGGCCTTGTGCCACATCTAAGCTACACTTGGAAAATCACTATACATTATTTAGCATTTGTATTGCTCTTCCTCAAATTAAATGAAAAAAAGAAAAAAAAAACTTTGGTTCCATGCTGTTTTTAATCTTCATTAACAACCTTCCTGATGTTATTTATGCTGACTACACAAACATTTAATCCTGTCTTGAAATTAAGGCTGATCAGTCAGACAAGGTCAAAATGTCAGCAATTGTACAAAACGACCTCAAGACTGTCACTAACTGGGGCAAAAGATAGCTTGTCAATTTTAACACCTGTAAAACAAAACTGCTCTCTATTAATTATCTGAGAGACCCAACTTTTCCTTCCATCAGGATGGCTGATGTTATCCTCCAAGAAAGTGATGCTTTGCATCTTCTCAAGCTAATATTCTCAGCTGACATGAGATAGAAAGACTAAAATGAATCCATCACTAGATCAGCTACTAATAAAGTCAGTTCAACATGTTGGGCGAGACAATTTTTTTCTCTTGAATCTATCTTTCATATCTATAAGTCTACCATTCATCCATGTTTAGAACATTGCTGCCATATAGGGTCTGGTGCCCCAGCTATTTATCTGGAACTCCTTGATATGATCCAAAGAAGAATCAGCAACATTATTGGTCCTGATCTGGTGACTTGGCTTCATTCACTTTCCCACCACTTTAAGGTTACCCCTCTATGTGTTTTCTGTAAATACTTTCATGGTAATTGTTTGGATGAGTTCTTCCCTATGGTACCTAGACTGCATGAATTTAAGTGCAATAATAGACTGGCAGTGAGATCTTATCAATTTACTGTTGAGCTAGGTAGATGTAGTCGTAACTTCTATGCTAACAATTTCTAATCTCAGATTTCTTGCTTGTGGAACTCCCTCCTGACTTCATGCTTTCCAACCAATTTTAATCTGCAAAGATTTAAATGCAATAGCAATCCATCTACTGTCCTCCTGATTGCTCTTTTATATTTCTCCTCATTACCAATGTTTCTGCTCCTAATTCCTCCACACCCTGTAACTTGTTGTATGCTAGTGGCTGTACTGCCTTGCTTAGAGTGATATCGATTAAAAAATATATATATATATATATATATATATATATATATATATATATATATAAGTATGAAACTTATTAATTACTAAATACAGAGTGTAACCCTAAAACTTTGACCTGTTGTGTACATAAATCAGAAATTATAAATCACCTTTGAATCTACACATTTAACAAAAAGCACATCTTTATTTTTAAGAAGTGTAGAGAAAAGGATATGGAGGAGGTGTAGTGGATATCACTCTAAATAATGAAATCAGCAAGCAGAGTTCAAGCTTCAGGTCAATATGTTATATTCACTTTTGCACTACAGCCTTGGGGAAAGGCATGAATTTATCTCTTCTCCCAGTTATGAGTTAAATAGCAGGATAGACTAGATTCTCTTCCACTTGTCTGGCAACCAGTATAAGAAAGAAAATTCTGACTTTTAGACCATGGAGAAGGCAGAGGGAAACCACTCCATTATGTTTCCCAAGAATGCATAGCCTTTTATAGTTAATAAAGAAAAGGAACCTGTGTAGAGTCTTGACTATCTACATCCTGAATCGATATCATTTTCTATGTGCCATGTACCTTCAGGACATGGGAAATTATGGCTCTCCACAAGTTCCTATCCTTCATAGTTGTTAGAAATATTGATTTTTTTACTATTCCTCCTACCCATTGTTTTGCCGTTAGGTAGGTTACTCACTGCTTTCCTGTGTTCCTCTCACCTTCATTATAATCTGCGAGGGTCAAATTTTCAAGCTTCTTTTCTCATTATGTGTCCTAGAAATTTCAACTATTTCTAATTTTATTTTTAATTATCCATTTTTTTTTTCATTCCCCTTAAAACTTCCTCATTGCTTATATGCTTCATCCATGGTATTTTCAGTATCCTACTGTAGAACCACATCCATGTTGACTGAAGACTTCTCTTCTTCAGTGAGGAAATTATCCATATAGGAGGATTAAGATTACATAACAGTTTAGTAGTCGCTTCTTTTTTCTCAAATTGTTTTTTTTCTGTTTATTATAGCATTAAAACCAATAAAATCCCTGAGCTCCTACTAATTTAAAGAAATTACTTGCATTTCTTTATACCGAATTGAAGATCTCTGTCTGCAAATATTTGTGTAGAGACGCTGAAACATTCAGATTGTCATGAGATAAATGTTATCAAATTCCAACATCACTTGAGAAGTAATTCATAACAGTAAGTATTTATGCATTATTTGGGACAAGTGTAAATTCCATCAAGGTTCATGTAAATAATAACTAATTTAACAGCCGTTGATGAGAATCACACTTCAGTCATTGATCTAAATTGATTTTTTTCTGTCAACACTTTCTGATTCAAATTCATTTTCACAGAGAAGAATGACCAACTCCTTAAGTGCTCTTTTTAAATTACTACCAATTGAAATTTTTATGAAATTAGTCTTCATTCTTTTTCTTCCCTCAATCTATACATTATTTTCACTTTCCTCTCTTCCTCCTCCATATTCTTACCTCAATTTTTTGTCTTTCTTCAATGGGAGGGTCACATATTGTCCGGTTCATAACACTCCTCCCCAGTCTTTTAACCAGAAGTAGAATTTCACTCCCAGTAATCTCTTGTGTTTTAAAGGCTTTATTGCCTTTGCTTGGGGGAACTGATCAAAAAAAAATCATATGTAATTTATCTTAATTTTCTTTTCTTTTTCTTCAAACGTGTAGACTCCGCATGGATTATAGGGGCCACAATACCACCATGCAATATGATGCTTCTTCAGTTGCAAGCCAGTTTTTACATAGTAACATTGCCCAACCAGTCTGAATTCAGAATAGTTATGTCCTAAGGCTAAAATGCTCATTCTACCTTGTGATTATATATATATATAAGGTATTAAAAACAAGAAATTTTATATTGTAGACCATGATAGATTTAAAACAAAACACACACCAGTCGACCGGTTTTGTCCCCTCTCATCAGAACTGTTAACGGGGAACTAAGATTATGAGGAAAAGAAAAAGACTGTCATGGATGACATGAATGAGTGTACAGGGAGAAAAAAAAAAATATTATAAAAAATTATACCAACCAAGATGCTAGAGGCGCAGCACAGCAAGTCCAAGCAAACAATCTCTTTATTTGCAAAGAGCAGGTTGCCTGGACCTGATGTAAAGCGACTCCAACACCTTAAGATGGAATAATGAGTGTGAACTGGCCAAAACGGAAAACCAGTTCACACTGAAATCCATCGCACAAGTGGGATTCTTTATAAAGTGATCCGCAATTGAAGAACCATATGTGTTACGAATGGTATCACCCAAAGAAAATTTTTGTTCAGTATTATAGCAGGTATGTGTTGTTTAATTCTAACGTCCAACCACTGTATCGTTCTACCTATGTAATCGCATCCACAACTACATTTGAAATGGTAAATAACAGAATTAATATGGTGGTGGTGGTGGGGGGGGTAGAATATCTTTACACATAGATGAAAGTATGGACTTAGTTTGAAAGACAACACGAACGTTCACTGTAAAATAACACTCACGTGAACTACACGAAATACGCTTGGCGAAAGATTCACTAATCCTACCCAACCACGGTAAACGAAGATAGACCGGACATTTACCCACTGAAGCAGGTTTGATTTTGTTGAACCTGACATGAAATCAGTTGTTTAACCGAGATCTTTGTGAACAATGGTTATCCGTTGAACATTGTTCAATCGGTTATTTGAGATGAGACTGCCAGGTTCAACAAAATCAAACCAAATAGATAGATAGATAGATAGATAGATGTTAAGTGAAGTTATTTAGTTTACTATATATATATATATATATATATATATATATATATATAGATAGATAGATAGATAGATAGATAGATAGATAGATAAAGTAAAGTTATTTAATTTACTATATATATATAGGTCGATAGATGTAAATATGCTGTTTAATATATAAATAAAACAGACCATCTACTCAATTATGAGTATTCATTAAAAAATAAAGTTTAAACAAATAAATTAAAAATATATACGTGTGTGTGTGTGTGTGTGTGCAGCATTAATTTATTTTACCATCAAGGTTATGTGTCTAAAATGAGAAGAAAAACTTAAAGCATAATTTGATCAAAAATTCATGATGACAAAGAAACTAGAAACTGATTATTTCAAGAATTCCAAACATATAAAAAGATAAAAATGGACTGATATCTAAATTTGAGACAATAAATGAACTAATGAATTATTTAAAAATTAAAAAAAAAAAAAGAACGTGAAGATGATATGTTTGAGCCTACAGATTTACACAACCTCAGTGTTCAGCGAGAAAACAGATTAATGGATGAACATGTTGTCAAATGTTTCGAGTTACTTGGTGTTTATGTGTTCAATCCCTGTTTAACAGAGTAAATGATATGTTTTCTGTATGTGGTAAAAGCTAAAATGGCATTACAAGAAGAGATTAACAATGAAAAATTAACCAATATGACTTTTCTACAAGCATGGACAGTTGAATGAGAACAAATTTTCTGTTATCATCTCCAAAGAGAACTTGAAGTTGTCCCTAAGGAAATGTGCTCCTGAACTGACTTCTTTTCTTTCAAAATCCTACAACAAATGCCTAGCTGATAATTGCGTTCCAGTTTGTAGTAAGTCCTGTTTTGCAGTTCCTGTTTTTAATGACTCTGAATCCTTGAATTACTGACCTACTAGTCATATACCTCTTTTTAAGTAATATTCTGAATTGGTTAAGTATCTCACTTTACAAGACCTTCTTTCACTATGGCTGTCCTTTTCTCTATTGATGTATTAACAGTTATTACTGAATTTATCTATCAAGCTTTAGATAAAAATGGTGAGGCTAAGGTTGTGGCTTTAGATATCTCAAAGATATTTGACAAGGTTTTGGTATGTTAACCTTCTGCCCAAGATCAAGGGCTATATTGCCTCTGGTTTAATATTTTAATTAATCCTATTGTTTTTAACAAATCAGGTAATGAAAGTTGTGCTGAATGGCTATACATTTACATCTTTTTGCATTAATGCAGGAGTTCACCAGGGATCCATCTTTGGACCTACATTGTTTTTTATCTTTAACAACGTTCTCAATGTCATCAGTTCCCAACTGAGTTGGGAACAAAGTAGAACTGGCAGCTACTCTTGAAAATAACTTTCAATCAGTTGTTAATTGGGTCAAGGGATTGCCTGTAAATTTTAACACCATTATAACATAAACAAAACTGCTATCACTTAATCATCATAAAGAACCATTTTTGCCTTCCATTAGCATGGCTGATGCTAACCTCCAAGAGAGTGACTCATTGCACCCCTTGGTCTCATTTTCCACTGACATGAAGTAGAATGATTATATTGACTCAATTCTAGGTTTGCTGCTAGAAAAGTTGGTTCACAGTGTCCTGCCAGCTAATTTTTCTTATGAGAATCAATCATGCACATTTATAAGTCAACCATTCATTCATCCATACATTGAATATTTCTATCATTTCTGGTTTGAATCTTCTGTAATATATCTAGAGGTTCTGGACAAAATCCAAGCAAGTGTCTAAAATGTTATCCATCCTGACCTGTTATCTTGATTTCAGTCACTTTTCCCCTGCCATGATATGGCTACCCTCTGTCTTTTCTATAAATATTTTCATAGTAATTGTTCTAATGAGCTCTCCTCCTTGGTACCTTGACTGCTAGATTGGAAGATAGGTCTTATCATTTACTGATGAAATAGCTCAATTTAACTGTATGTTCTATTCCAATAGTTTTTCTTACCTCTAGAACATGCTTCCATGTAACCTAGGATTTAATTTAAATACAATGTCAATTGCCATGATCTTTTATTGTCCTTTCTCCTCAGTAACATTTTCTCAATCTCTTTCACTCTCACCAATTCCTGGCACCTTCATGGTATTATTGCCTTGCTTTGGGTGAAATAAAAAAAAATCTAAAAATTTGTATTTAATAAGGAGTGCAGTTCAAACTGTCACCATAAATTGTCATTGGGACAATAACAACCAAGATGCGGACACTTTTCCAGATAGATCAGCATCCAATAATGATAATTGCTCATCTCTAAAATAGTAGAAGCATTGCAACTATAATAACCTAGTTGTTATAACAACCTTTTTATTTTTATAGAGTTTTGCCGTTCTTTCATGCTAACCTGAAGAAGCCAAAGAGAGCTGACACTCTCAGTGAAATGCACTGTTTATAAATTTTCCACTTCATCTCATTATCTTCACTTTTGTTGCAGATATTATCATACATCCTACAAACATACACAGATATATGTATGTATTAAGATATAGATGTGTGTGTGTGTGTGTGTGTGTATATATCTAATTTATTTCTTTAAACATTATTTTTTTAATGGATACTCATATTTGAGTTGATGCTCTGTTTTTATTTATTTATTTATTAAACAGTATATTTATTTATTTCCATCTAACAGCCTGAATATTTTGAGAAATTTTGTTAGAAATATATGCACCCTCTGACAGGATTCGGACCTGCATTCCCTAGGGGAAGCCATCATTAAATCATATATGGCTTGACCTCTCAGCCACAAAGGACCTCCTGGTCAAGCAAGCTCAAATAGTGCTTTTGAACACAAACATCCTCATATATATTATCTTTTTTTGTCAGAGATGCAATCTCCCAGGGACATTTAAATTGATATATAATGTTGGTTTTCTGCAATACATTAATTGGTAGGGATGAGTTATTACAGATGATTAAGTTAGTTGTATTAAATTTAGTATATTATATAATTAATTTTATTTATTACTGAGATCTATTGAGGATATATTAGCATTTCTTTCATCTTGTTTATATTTAGAATGCATCTGATTATGATACTGAAAATAAACAAATACAACATGTCTAAATTGTTTAATTTAAATTTATATATGTACTAACCAAATTACCCATGCCTTTTTGCATGTCACACAAGAAAATGATGATTGATTTTAATCATTGTTATAATTTGTGAAGAAAAATGATGCATTTCAATATTACTCAATGATCTTGCCAACCTCCATCTTCTGGCTTTCTCCTCCTATATGTTTGATAGGAGTCAATCAGTAGTTTCAGAATATATATGGTTATGGGGTTCTATATCCAAAACCCTAGTAGAAGTTCAATAACAAACAGAGAGACAGAGACTACAACTTTATATATATATATATATATATATATATATATATATATATTATATATTACTTTAAATGTCAATTTAGTGGATACTCATATTTGAAAATAGACAACCAATTTTTAAAATGTTTTTGAAGTAATCAAAATTTCAGATAAAAAATAAATCAATTCTTTAGAAATACAATATAATACTGAGTATCAATAAAACTATTGTTAATATGAAGAAGTTCCATCTGGTGATGAAATGCTTGGAGTTTTTTTTCTATTTTTTTCAATTAGTTATCCAGTATTAGTCTTATATAGAGATTTCTATGTCATATATTCAATAACAAAGTAAGTAATGAAACCTAGTTGGTTCAATTGGTTTTCTGCACTTCATATGACTATTTTAAGCATATTGGTTGTTCTCTAACACTGTATAATGATTTGATTACTCTCATTTTCAACTGGTCTACTAAACTGTTGAATACAATAAGAAATCTCCACTACTCAAATAACAATTCATTTTTATACATATGATAATGATGATGATCATAATCACCATCTTCATAAACTGCAAAACTCATTTCCATGTTTGAGTTGCATTTTTACATTTCTTAAAATAAAAAAAGCATGATACCATTAAAGTGTTATTTTTTTATAACTTTAATGCTGAAATCAATAACCAAAAATATTATTACTTTTGACATTAACCACTGCAGTTCATTAAAGAAATAAGAGGTTTCTTCTACATATTAAATAAAAATACAAGACAATTTATTTTTTTAATTCCAACATGAACAATTTTGAACAACATATTCACTTTTTTGTTTCATTATCTTCTAGCATCATTTAGGCACCTTTATCATTTCTTCTTCCAAATATTTTTTCTCTTACAACAAAGAAATTATCATGCTACCTTTTGCAGTTTTTTTTTATAATGATCATGAGGATCATCATCTTCATAAAGTGTATAATTCTTTTTTGAGTTTGAGCTGAATTTTTACCTTTCTTAAAATAAAAAAAAACATCATAAAGTGTTGTCTATTTTCACTCATATTCAATGCTAAAATCAATAATCCAAAAATATTCTTACTTCTAACATTAACCACTGCAGTTCATGGCAGAAATAGCTTTGTTCTTTCTGTTAAATAAAAATAAAAAGCTATTTACATTTTATTCTTGACATTAACAACATATTTACCATTTTGTTCCACTATCTTCTACCATCATTCAGACAAATTTATAATTCTATCCAACCATAAATTTATATCTTTTACAACAAAGAACTTTTATATTTTTTGTAGATTTTTTATGATCAAGACTTTCATGTGGATGTCATGCATGATATTCAACACATTCAGAAACGTTTAAAATGCCAACTGTATTCAACAACTTCCTCAGATTCATGATTAAAAATAACTTTGAGCAAATGAAGCCTGTAAATCTTAGAGAGGACCATACTTCCTTGAAATTTGTGAACTAACACTATAGAATCATGAACAAAGAACTTTACCAAATAACAGAAACCACCTCACTTGTGGATTTTCAACAGCACATGTAACTCGAAGAGAAAATAATGACATAATCAACATGTTGACTTTCTACACCACTTCAAAAAAAAAAAAACAAACAAAAACGGTTAGGAAGGAAGCCTCATCAATACTGGAAAGAACAATAACAGTTATTGGACTTGAGAAAGAGATTTTTCTGAAAAATTGTTTTAATAGAAAGATTTTATAATAAATCTCAACCAAAAGTAATACTGGCTACTCAGATAATGGATGCTTAATTTTTTCATATAATGAAACAGTTAATATTATCATCACCATTGCAATCATCTCCATAAACTGTATAATTTTTCTGTGTTTGAGTTGCATTTCTACCTTTTATAAAATAAAAAAGCATACTATCCTTAAAGTGTTGTTTATTTTCCTTCAATTTTAAAATCCATAGCCAAAAACATGCTAAATTTGACTATTTTTTAAAAAAATGCATATTATGGTAGCTGTTGCACTATAATAAAAAAAATTCCACTTAAAAGAATTTATTTAAAACTAAATTTACCTTACACCATTTAACAGCAAAAAAAAATAATAAAAAAAAAATAAAACACTTTTCACCCAACTAAATATATGACCCTTATGACTTTCAGGAATTATCTTCTCAATTTTTGTGAAATGACAGATAAAAGCAACTTTTAGAAAGTTTCAACTCATTTTTATTGGTAATTGTTTTACTGTTAAATATTTTAAACTCATCAACAATCCTCTTTGATAAGTGTTGACTGAAAAGCTGACCACTTAAGAGGATTTACACCAACATTTTCTTTTGACAGTGATTTTTCAACACATCTCGGAATCTTCATGCTATACTTAAGTTTTGTTCCATTAAGAGACTATTTCTCACTTTTAACAAAAGACATAAGATTAATTAATATTCTATTCTTTTTTTATAGTGATATAAAAACAAGTGGTAAATTTCCACTTCAGGCTTTTATTTTCCAGTTTTGATATAAATTACATTTCAAGAAATCAAGCATTATGATAAACCAAAATATCAGAGAATAAATATGAGAATAAATGAACATGCATATCCAAGAACTATGTAAGAAATCATGATCTACAAGAAATGTAAATCGACGTCTGACACCCCCGAGTTTGTTCCCCGACCTTCTCTGTATCCTTTCCTCAAACATGCCTCTTTATTCTTGTTCTCAATCCTCTGTAACCCCTTGCATGCTAGTGGCACTCCTGCCTTGCTTGGGGTGAATTGCTTTGAAAAAAAGAAAAAAAAAAATGTCTCTAAGAACTGTTTAGAACATCACTGGAAACATATTATCTATGAAAAACTATGAGGAAAATGCAACCTGAGAATCATAAAATCACTATGAGAAATCATGAAAAATTGAAATGCAAAGTAAAGCATACATACCTGAAAGCTAAGAGGAATATATATGAACTATGGATAACATATATGAACTCTGAGAAATATCTATGAATTATGAGAAACATCCTACCAAGTGTTCCAAGAGTAAAACCTTTCCAAAGCAGAAACAATGAAAGCAGTAATAGTACCTATCCTGAATCCATCATAAAAATTCAGGATGGAGAATTATTAAATCCAAGACATATGAAATATTTTGTTGTATGGATCAATTGTAACAAATTTATTATAGAAGATAAAGAACTTGAATATTTAGTATAATTTTCCTTACAACCACAAGTTGTTACAAAGCCAAAACATTAACCTAAAAACTTAAGTTATTTTTTTCAAACAACCTTGTCAAATCAAGACATTGGCTGTTTGGTTAATGAATACCAAATGTTTTCATATAAGTAAATGGCTAATATTAACATTACTATTACCATGAGATATGAAAAGTCCATAAAATCTTAGACACAAAATCCATCAGTCAGTCAGTTATGTGCCATGCGTGATACATGCTTAGGTAATCATGTATCTTTTGATGACTGACAAAGCAGATTTTTTCCCACAGTAGGTAGCCATTTCTTTTGGTGATAGACCAGTTGCCATCCAAGGCTGTAGAATCCGGTCTGTCCTGCTATTTACCCATTGCTGGAGGGAAGAAGAGGATTAATTACTCCACTGTGCCTCCTCACAAAATCCATAAGAAGTCTTAGAAACATTTGTGCACTATCAGAAAAAAAAACCCTCAGCTATGAGAAACACAACAATCAAACATGAACTATGGAAAATACAAATATCTGACAATTATGTTAAACTATGACAGACACACATGGAAACTATCTGAAAACTATAGGAAACACTGAGCATAACAAATAAGTGACAATGAGAGATACATGAATTTTTAAAAGCCACTTATATGAGAATTTAGAAAAACTGTGAGTAAAAATCACAAATTCTGAGAAACAGCATTGCAAAAACTATGCAAAACCTATAAGAAACACATATGAAGCATGAGAAATGCAAACATATGAAACTTATTACAATATGATGAAGAGGCACATGTGGATTATCAGAAAAAGATGAACTGTGATGAACATGCATATGTTAGAATTATGAGAAATTCCAAAGGGATGTACAGTGGAGAAAATAAGTATTTCATCACCTTGCTTATTTTCTGAGTTTGCCACCTTACAAAAATAGGAACGATCTATAATTTTCAGGGTAGGTCCATCTTGAAATTAAGAGAATATAAAAAAAAACAAATTTGAAAAAATCACATTATATTAATTTTTGAACATTTATTTCTTTTTTATTGAAACGGAATTGGAGATAGCAAAAAAAAATCAAACAAATACAACAATTTAAATATCTGGAAAGTGTTTTAATAGAGGATAGAAAATGTTCAACTGAAATTCAAAGGCACATTGGGATAGCAAAAGAAGTCTTCCAAAAGCTAAGCAAAGCATTAAGAAACAGGAAAATTTAGTTAGACACAAAGAAAAGAGTACTGAATTCAAATGGTAATGGTAATATTAGCCATTTCCTTACAACATTTGGCAGTCATTGACTGAGCAGCTAGTACTGTTTTCAGTTGCAATTTACAAAACCTTTCCCTTAAAACAGGTTTCTCAAGTCCAGTCATTGTAATTGCTCTTTCCAGTATTGATGGGGGTTTTCCTTCCAAACCTTTTATTTGCTGTAATATCAGTCTTCCTATATGGCAGTGAATGCTAAACAAACTCCTCACAGATGAAGAAAAGACTTGAAGCAACATAAATGTGGAAGCTGAGATTATCATGAACTGAACATGTGAACAACAACAAAGTTTTAGAGAAATTAGTAACAAAAAGGACATGTATATTTAACATAAGAAAGAAATAGTTGTGATTTCTAGGGCACACAGAGGAAAGATGGCTTGGAAAATCTCACAGGATATATTGAAGACAAGAGAGATAGAGGAAAATAACACATGCTTGAGCAAATGGATGGTAGAATGGGTTTTTAAGAAAGTTAACAAAAAGACAAAATTTATTAACAGCTACAAAGGACAGGAAATTGTGAAGAGCTATAATTGCCAAAGACCTGAAGATACATAGCACAAAAAGAAGAGAGGAAAATGCAAGAAAGTAAGAGGAATGAGAAGGTAAAATTGTTATGAACAACAATTTGAAAAATAAACAGAAACTGATGCTCAGAGCAAATGTACATTTTGTTTTTTCTTCCAGTCATTTTCCTATAACTTCCATGAAATATGTCTCTTTTTAATAGCCATAATAAAGTTTTGCACCCTAATGAAAATTTGTTCATGTTATGAAATATATACTATATGTGTAGGCAAGTAATGGAATAAACTGTTCTTTGCAGTGTGTATGTATGGTTAGTGTAATGGTTATCTGTGTAAAATCAGAGAATTGAGTTCAAATTCTGGCTTAGTCTGTTGCATTCATCTTCATGTGAACACCATCACTTCTTGTTCATGTTATGGGTGAAATAGTAGGTAGACTGGTTTCTCTAGCATTGCATGGCAACTACTCAATGACGACTCTTAATTCAAAACCATAGATAAGGCAATGGAAAACCACACTTTCCCATGATGTAGGGCAACTTACAAATAAATATAGATAATTACAGATAGTAAAAAAAAAAAAATATCTGTGAAGTGTCTTGATTGCCTATGTCATCAAGAGACATAATTTTTTTTTTTTCACTAAAGTTCATTTAATAAAAGCTCATGATCCACTCATAGTAAAGGGTCAGTGAATGAAATATGTGAGTGATATAAATATAAAAGAATGTACAAAGTGAGGATTATAAGGATAAGAGGGATGGATAGAAACTGACCCTTGATTTGGAGAGGTTAAGAATTTAGCCTTCAGGGAAACATTTACACAGGATATTGTTACACAAAATAACAGTTCTTGGGAGAAAGCTGTCTGACTGGTAGTTCCTCCTTGCAAATGGAATAGGGAGGAAATGAGGGTGATTTAATTTTGTGGACAAAGATTGCCTACAGCAAACTTGAATCAGTTGGAGCAAAACAAAATGAAAAATTGAATAATTATTTTGGCTAACTATATAATTAGGAAGAGTTTTTTTTCTTTCTGTGTGCTATAGACAGCCGCTTAAAGAAATAGAAAAAAATTAGAAGCAATACTTAACTATTACACGATTTACAGTGTTCAAACATGTTTCTTGCCATATTTACAACTTTTCATCCATTGTATGTTCTGGACTTCCTCAGGTGATATTTATTAAAATTTTGCACCAAACCCATTATTTAGTCCACAGGGAAGATTCTTCTAATATCACCTCTAAAGGCTGGGGCATACAATGGCTGAAATCTTGTGAATATGGCAACAGAGATGAAGTCCAAACAATATAAATAGTGTTAATAATTACAATACCTCATCTCAGAAATACAGACAAATGTTCAATACTGAACTGTTACGTAATTCTGGCCCACCTGTATGGCAGTGAATACTGAACAATCTCACATATAAAGATGAGACTTGAGGCAGCAGAAATGTGCTTCTACAGAAGGATGCTGAGAATATCATGTATGGAATATGTGACTAACAACAAAGTTTTAAGGAAAATGAAAACAAAAAGGATAGTTATATTTAAAATCAGAAAGAGATAGTTGAAATTTTTAGGGCACACAATGAGAATAGAGGAACTTGAAGGTAAGGCGGACAAGCAGAAACCGTGTGTACTCTATCTAAAAAATTGTGTAAATGTATGAATGGCAGATCAGGAAGTAGAAGTGATAGTGAAAAGACAAACCTTACTAAGAGGTACAAAGGATAGGAAGTTGTGGAGATCCATGATCGCTCACGTCCACAGAGAAGAATACAGAACCCTTAGACTTAGTATGCTTTCTTATTGGACCCAGGGTGAAGGTTTTAATGTAAAAACAAAATTTGGTTGCTCAGCAGGAAAATAGAGTTTAAACTATTTTCAGTAATAAAGATATATCTTTTATGGGGACAATTACCATTTGTAATGATTCAATGTAAACATTACAATTTCTCTTTTTATTATTAATGTTCAGACAAGAAAAATATTTGTGTACTCTGAAAAACCAATATCACTAAACAATTTTCCCCTCAAATCATTTCATGGTATTTCTTCATTGGAAGTTTACCAGGAACAAATGAAATCTATTGTTTTCTTTGTTTTTCTTTTAAATGACCAGAAAGACTGTAAAATAGACATTTCTTGGTTATACTTTTCATTTGTTTCTCATTGATGTAAGAAGTTATGTGCAGAAAATTTAATTATGCATTGTTTCATCAAGACCAGCTCAGCACATAGTTCTAAAAAATGACTTTACAGGAATTACGAATATTCTTGAATCTTTCTGAGATAGTCATAATTACCTGAAATATCTATCTTTTTTTACCTTGTTAATTTTTTACTTGTAATTCTGTCATCTTAAATTCAATTGCATTTCATTGCTACTGTTCAAACAGTCATTCTATTATTATTTTCTTATTAGCTAAAGTAGTTTAAAGTGTGACAGAAAACTGAAGGCACACTGGAATAGTGAAAGATGGCTTCTAAAAGCTAAGCAAAATATTAAGAAACAGAACAATATAATTAGCAACAAAGAAAAGAGTACTGAAATTTTATGTAATATCAATGAATATGGCAGTGAATGCTGGACAATCTCCTCACAGATTAATAAGAGACCTGAAACAATAGAAATGTGATTCTACAGAAGAATGCTGAGAATAGCATGGACTGAACACATGAGCAACAACAAAGTCCTAGAGACTACAGCAACCAAAAGGACACATATACTTAACATCAGGAATACAGGGTTAAATTTCTGGGGCATATAATGAAGAAAGAGGGCCTTGAAAATCTGATACACACAGGTCATATTGAAGGCAAAAGGTGCAGAGGAAAACAACTCATAACCTACCTGACAAGTTTGAGTGGATGGATAGTGGAGCAGAATTTGGAAGAGATGACAAAAAGACAAAAGTTCTTAAGAGCTACAAAGGACAGGAAATTGCAGAGAGCAATGATCACCAATGTCCTTAATGGACATGGCATATGGATGAAGATTAGTTGAAGCATTGTCAACCATTATTAACTTTTGACTAGTATTTCTTATTAATTTCAGTTGCTTTTTAATTTAATTCTTCAACCTGTTATTTTATCATTATTTTATTATTAGATGAAGTATTGTCAGCCATTATTAATTTTTTTAATAGTATTTCTTTCATCTTAAATTTCAGTTGCTTTTTATTGTAATTCTTCAGACAGTCATTCTATTATTATTTTATTATTAAATGAAGTATTTTCAGCCATTATTAATTTTTTAATAGTATTTATTTCATCTTAATTTCAATTGCTTTTTTATACTAACTACTCAGAACATCATTCTATGATGCAAGTTGCAACAAAAATAAAATCTTCGTGAGAAACTTGCAACTCTTGAGAGACCAATTTTTCTATAACAATAATGGTTAAAAAGGTTTTAGCTAGTCTATAAATATTAAAAATAATATTCTTTTGCATATATGCATATATTTCTCTGTCATCTGCAGCCTTGATAGAGTCCAAAAGTGTCTCTGAGTTCTTGGGGGGGGACAAATTATTTTCCACCTGCCAATCTCTCTATGAAAGGTAGGATGTGGCAAGCCTTTCACTGCTCTTCCATGGAAAGTGCTCTGACAAACTACATTCTTTGGGTTTGTCTTGGACCCAGCATGCCACTTACATTGTAAACCCCCCCCCCACATTCCTTCTGTATGCTATCAGTGAAAAGTAAGTTCCACTTGAACAGCTTCTTCCTGTGAACCACTGCTTTGTGGAAATTACTCCCAAGATGTTTTCCCCAATCAGTACAATTTACAATCCGCTCAAGTCTAGAGTTAACCATTACTTTCCCCTCCTACCCATAGAAATTGCCCCTTAACATAACCCTCTACCTTGAGTGGCCCATGGCCTTGTACAGTGTATACCTTATGGTAATATTTATATATACAACTAACTCTGTTGACTGTATGTGGAGTATGGAGCCTCACCATGCTCTATATTTGTTGCTGTGGTTTCTATAGTAACTAGATTATTAAGGGTTGAGTTATTAGCCATACACACAACTGGTTTTGAAATAATATTTTTCATTCTTCTAGAATGGCTGCCAACCAAAGCTAGAGAACCTAGTATACCCTGCTGTTGCCCCAAAGTCAGGGAGATGAGATGGATTCTTTACCCTGGGTATATGTGCAAAAGTGAATTTGTACACAACATACCAATCCTGCTTTCCGTGCTAAGCTATATATATATATATATATTTGGTTGGATTGATGTGAGTTTGTAACTCTGGGTTTCACGCTTTTGCGATTGTCAGATATATATATATTTATTTATATCGTCAGATATATATATATTTATTTATATACACACTTTTTCACACACACACATATATATATATATATATATATATATATATATATATATATATATATAGATAGATAGATAGATAGATAGATAGATAGAGCCATATGAAAATAAAGAATTTTAGCTTTGAAGAAGAAAAATGATGTAAAATACAAAAACAGAAATGTCTGTTCCTTGTCTGAAATTAATTTTCAGTGACACAGATTTAATTCTTCAGATATAAAAGACAGTAAAACTCCATTGGCCAAAAAAGTTACTAGCTAAAGTAAAAAAAAATAAATAAATGTGAAGAATTTACATTCATCTATCAATATTTAAGTGATCTTCTTAGGAATCTCATTTGTCCAAATAAAAGACACACTTTATGGATGAAAAAAAAAAAAAAGACTGTAGAGTTTAATATTTAGAAATAAACAAAAGTAGCTAGCAATTTTAAAATTAATTTTGCTATAAAAATATTGATATCATGTACTGATCTATTTTTACTAGTGTCTGCAGGTTTATTTTAGAATCACAATATATTTCAGCCACTGTACTCTCCAGCCATCATTCAATGACACTTTGTGAATTTAACAGGTATGATGAAGCCACTTGTCCCAACAGATTAGTGTATAATAATGATAAAACAAAGTTTAACTTTTGAACCAACAAGAAAATAGTGTGTCAAAAAGACACCATTTTCTTGTTGGTTCAATATTTAAACTTTTCAATAGTTGCCTGACACTGCTATAACTGTATACTTAATATACAAGGCAACCTTTTAACCATAAAATCCCTCCACCCAAAGAGTGGACTATTTTAAACTCCAGGTATAAAATGTGAACCTTAAAAAGAAGACACATTAAAGAGTATTTAAGTGGGCTAGATCTAACCAAGATTTCAGCAAAGGATTTAAGCCCACTGCATCTTTGTATACTAGGTTCATAGAAAGGAATAATCTGGTACTGTGGAAAAAGATTAAAATCACACAAAAATTACTGGCAGATCTCGACAGCAAAATAATTAACTTCCATCGATATGTAATACAACACAAGGAACATGAACATCCCTTAAGTAATATAGGGAATATGGAGGAAACCCTCATGGATTTCAATATAGTTGGAAATAAAACTAAGCACAAAAGGTGCCAAAACCGTGTCTTGTAATGTTGTCCGGTGTTTGTTATTAAAATAATAACTAGAATGAAAACTTACAACATATAAGGGTTTATTTTCAGCAAGAACAATACAAGTAGATATTTACAAGATTGTCTGAAGCTGAAAAGCAACCCCTCCTCCATGAGACCAACACCATAGATGCTTATATTACTACTGGAACAGTCCATTTAATAAAGATGTATCAGTTCTTTGTATACTGAGGGTTATCGGTTTGTTCCCTACAACACAGTGTTAATTAAAATAACAGGACATGAAAAATCAAGTTTTACAATGGTACTAGCATGTATGGCAAACGGTGCCAAACTAAAACCATTGACAATTTTTAAAAGGAAAACAATGCCAAAAATCAAGTTCTCTATTGGAGCTTTTGTACATGTTAATGAAAAAGGCTGGATTGATGAAGAAGGGATTAAGATATGACTTCATCATATATGGGGTAAGTGGCCATGTGGACATTTTAAACAATATAGTCTGTTGGTGGGGGATATATCCAAGCCTTTTTTAACTATCAACATAAAGAAATGGGGGTTGTCTTTTAAAGTAAATATAGGCTGAAACCTACATTTTAACTTGAAAATTTGGGTGTTGTCTTGTATGCCAGCATATATAGTACTATCCTCACACTTTCAACAATGTTTACTGTTATATTTAGAATTTTAATAGCAACAAATATCTAACACACTATTTAGATTGTTTACTTAAAAGATTATAAAAATATGTCTATGTATATTTGTACAATATTTATTATTTACAATTTTATAAAGAAATATGAAAATACATCTTTTTATTAAAAAATGTCTGAACTATTGAAGAATAAAATTTAAAACTTTTTTTAGACAGTATACATTTTCTCCTCATTTTATTTTGTCTCTCAATTTCCAATTTGTTTCTTTTTCATAATCATGATCTTGGATCAAAGATGTCTAATCAAAAGAAATACCCAGTAAAAATTACAGATATTCTTTTATTATACATAAGTAAATCTTGTATCATGGATTAGGGAGATACATGCTCAAAATTTTGAGCATGTAGTCTTAACTAAAAACTAAAATTAAAAGAATGTTTGATCTAGAGAAAAAGAAGGTCTCAACATATCTTAGTGGATTTATTTTGTAGGAACAAATGAAAGAAATGTCCAGAAAATGCATTTTTTTCAAACTTTTTATTCCAGTTACTAATCATTGTATGTTTATTTAAATTTTCTTGTTCATTGACATTATTATAAATTTAGGAATAGAGATGTCACTTTACATATTTCTTCATAAAATGGGAATTAATAAATCTTTATAAAATGGTAAATATTTTATTATGGTTGGTTCAAATATTTTCATAATTTTTAAAATTTTTAATAAATTTATGAATAAAAAAATTCATTTTTATATTTATTTTATGAAACGGTAAATGATAAATTGTAGTTGGTTCACATATTTTTATAATTTTGTAAATATAAAATTAATCTTGTAAATAGTGTGTAACATTTTGTTATTAAAATTCTAATCCTAGATTTTTTAAACAATAAACATAGTCGAGGAATTATACAGTGACAGTGGTGCCAAGCGAAAAAAAGTTTTTTTTGCAAGTGTGAAGATTAAAGATTGTCCATTTTCGTCAATTTATGTGGCAAAAAAAAATGTAAGAAATGTCTGGGAAATACATTTTTTCAAACTTTTTCATTACCATTACTCATTGTTATGTGAGTATTTAAATTTTCTTGTTTACAGACATTTTTATACATTTATGAATAAAAAAATATATTTTCATAATTATTTCTTTATAATAATAAATTTCCTTATAAATAATAAATCTTTATAAAATACTAAATAATTAATATTTCATTATGGCTGGTGTAATGTAGCTACACCTCTAAGAAGCTTTATTTGACTAATTCAGCTTTAGTGCTGAAAACGGTTATTTTATTATAGTGGATGGTTACAAGCAAGAGGGGAGATGAGATGTGTTTATTTTATTATCACATATTTTTATAATTTTTTAATTTTTTACAATAAATTTTATTTCAACTTTATTTTTACTTTGAAATGATAAATATTGCATTGTAGGTGGTTCACATATTCTTATAATCTTGCAAATGTAAAATTAATCTTGGAAATAGACAATCTAATAACTAAATAGTGTGAGAACAATCTACCCCGATGAATGAAATAGAAGGTTCAGTTTGGAATTCCAATCACCTGAAGAAGGCCAGAGCATACAACATCTGAAATGTTGTGAATATGGCAATAAAGATGAGGACAATAGTATACAATAATAGTGGTGTGAAGAGGAAAAAAAATGTTTTTGTTTTGATTGTCTGAAGGTTAAACATTGTTAATAATAATCCCTACTCTCTGAATATAATCAAATCATTGTGACTGTAACAACTAAAACGGGAACACTAGCTCAGATATATCAGTATACAATAATTAATTCTCTCAGAAAAATTTAAAACATTGTGACTATAACAACCAAGATGAGGAAACTAGTCCAATAGAGTTGTGTATAATATTTCTTCCTTATGTTAGCAATACAGACAGAACCAGATCAATAGCTTCAAAACTACTTTAAGTTGAGATATGAAGCACTGTATTCTTTGTATTCTTGTGAATTCATTCCATGTCCATTTTTCAATAAGACCAAGTATAAGGGAAAAGCATGAAAGGAAAAATGTCTATGTTTTAACAGTAAAACTTTGTTGAAAAGAAAACCTGTGTGCAGTGAAGCTCTAGAAATTGTTTCTTCAGATTCATTTAATATAAGATAAACACATAATCAGATCAGGCAAATCTAATTTAGGTGGCGGGAGATGTGCTTTCATTGTTAAGGGAATGATAAAAAGATTTGTATCTTAATAAATGTAAGGGATCAGGTGAATTTTTAAATTTCAGTTCTTTAATTTCTGTCTGAATTCTAGGAAAGAGGAATTATTATTTACCTTATCTACACTTGGACTATTGTCTTCATCTTTGTTGTTGTTATCACAACTTTTCAGCCATCTGTTACTGTAGTATGATATCTATCAAGGCATTTGCAACCTACCGTAAATGACAATACTCTCATTATTCTCGGAAAATGCTCAGGAAAAACGATGACCTATTTACTGTTTTTTTTTTTAAATGATATCAAATCACTGACAGGACCCAAGAATTGTGAGTTCAATACCTGGTTAAGGTGGTGGAGAACTTGGAGAGAAGAATTAACGGGAGATAACTGATAACTGACATCCATTAGACATGGCATGTGGAACTAGAACAGTCTACCCCAGTGAGCAAAATAAAGGCTTCAGTTTGACATTCCAACCACCTAAAGAAGGCCAGAGCATACTATGGCCAAAATGTTGTAATATATATGGCGATAAAGATGAGGACAATAGTCTGAATAATGTAAATAGGAGATTAAATCAGTTTACAAACATTAAAATCACTATTTGATGATTTTTTGTATAAAAAATTGTTAATGATTTTAATATATGATCAGTTCACTGTTCACTGCTTTTAACCCTAACCCTCTGACATATTTCATACTTCCAACAAATGGTAAATATCATACCATAGTAGAAAATGAATAGAAGATATCATACTATAGTAGCACTGAAATGTCTTGTTTTGTTCTTATTTAGTACTGCTCAGTTATTGCTCAACCTGTTTCCACTGAGTCAAAGCTTTCACTATCCAGCCCAGTGACTGAACTCACAATTACAATGTCACCAAATTCATAATCCAGTGCTTCTAGTCCACAAGGCTACTGTTTCAATTCACTATCCAGCAATTTAGTCTTTTCTGAGCAATTTACATAGATAGGATTAGGATGTATCAAGAGCATTTTAATTTTTTTTTTTTTTTACAAATCTTTACTCTAATGAGTGTCTGTATTTCTGAGATGAGGTATTATGTACATTATTTACATAATTCAGACTATTGTCCTCATCTTTGTCGCCATATTTATCACAACATTTTGGCCATTATACATTCCAGCCTTCTTTAGGTGGTTGGAATGTCAAACTAAACCCTTTATTTCGCTCACTGGGGTAGACTGTTCTAGTTATCAGTTATCTCCTGTTAGTTTCCCTCTTAAAGTTCTCCACTGCCTTAACCGGGTATTGAACTCACACTCTTTGGGTCCTTTATCCACTGTGCCATGTGTCCTCAGTGGATAAAGGCATTGGTTAGATCCAGTGACAGGACCCAAAGAGTGTGAGTTCAATTATTTGAGTGTGAGACATTATTTTAAACTGGGCCTCAAAACCAGTGAAAAAGCTTCCAGAAATTGGTAAGTGTAAGAAAATGACAACGTCTATGTTTCTCAAAATTGGTTTAAGCATTGTAAAGATGTTAATATGTCTCTTGAAATAAGGCCCAGAATTTGGTGAATATCAGTTGCCAATTACAATACTTTCAAACAAAGCAGAGAAAAACACAACCATCAGCAATTGAAAATTTCAGATGAACTAAAATCTTTAAAAGATGCCATAAATAAAGCATTACATAAAATTAAAAAAACGTTTGTAAAAAGTGAAAATACTTTGATACTACTTCATTACAGTCATTACATTTATATACTTGTAAAATATGAACTTAGTTAATAATTATGTTAATGGTTAATTTTACCTCAGGATAGTTTTTGTTTTTCATAAAATTAAATATTTGAATTAAACTTGTTATTAAATGAATAATAATTAAACAACTGCTTGTGATGTTTTTTAATTGAATTAATTTTTTCAATGAAGTTCCAACAACTTTTCACTTCTTTGGTAAATCTAACATACTTTCAAAGAGATTTATTACATTATCATTAACCAGTAGTTACATTCACCTTGATTTTTTTAGTTCCTTTTAATTG
Source organism: Acanthosepion pharaonis (assembly GCA_903632075.3). Lineage (NCBI taxonomy): Eukaryota > Metazoa > Mollusca > Cephalopoda > Sepiida > Sepiidae > Acanthosepion > Acanthosepion pharaonis. Next base: position 534,820 of record CAHIKZ030001442.1, on the reverse strand, counting down.
CAGATCTACTGAAGCCTTCAATTCTACAAGAGTAGACAGCATGGAGTGGAAATAAAAACTAAGCTTGCAGTGAGATTCAAAATAACTGACAAAACTTTATTTAATAAAAAAATAGAAAAAAAAATAATACTCTGCTATTAATACTGCTAAAAAAAAAAAAAATATTGTTGAACTGCTTTGTAATTATCAATTCTCCTATATGGCAGTGAATGCCAGACAATTTCTTTACAGATGAAGAGGAAACTTGAGGGAACAGAGATGTAGTTCTACAGAAAGATACTGAGAATACCATAGACAGAACATTTAAGCAACTAATAAATCTAAATGAAAAGGAAAAGAAAAAGCACAATTATATTTTAAATGAGAAATATATAGTTGAAATTTATAGGGCACATAATGAGGAAAAAAGGCTTGGAGAATTTGATGCTCACAGAACATCCAGGAGGCAAGAGCAGCAGAAGTAAATAACAAGTAATGGCACCTAAGCCACATTTCCATTGTTGTCCCAACACTATATCTTAATTAATTTTGGTACAAGAGACTTTGTTTTAATAGTTTCACATAGATTGTATTTAGTACCACAAACCATCAATGTGTTGTTCAGTACCCAAGTCCATTTTACAACCCAGAGTCCCAAATGAACCACATGAATACATGGTACAGCTCTGTGTATGTAAAAATAAAAAAAAAATATGACCCTAAAAAAAACAACAGTAGAAATTCCAAAAGGAAAACAAAACCTCAAAAATATTTAAATTTTGGGGAAAAAATGTAGTTCTGGTGTACCATTATCTCATATGCGATCAATCAAATCATCTCTCTCCAAATAATCCTCATAGAAAAGAAATTGAAAAACGACCCACTGGACGGTCATGTGGGCCTTGTAGACATACCATGTGGGAGCTAACATGTTTATGAATTGCATAAATAAATGGTGGGACAATTAGGCAACAGATATTCTTTGGTAAACAACAGAAAAAATTGTCGTTTAATGATTATCAATTCTCATGACATGGCACTTCAAAGAAAAAACAAAAACAAAAAGATGATGTCGATAAAGAACCTATGATGTGTTAGACTAATTTTGGTACAAAAACAAAGTTGTTTAGCATTTAAAGCAGTGGGATATTTACATGATTGTCAGATCACTCTGTGAATGCTACTGGTATTGCATATCATTGTCAGAGGTCATCAACAACCAAATCAGTACCCCACTCATCAGATTTTTCTGGTGAAGAAATAGCTAGACACTCTGCAGGATTAAAAACAAAACCTATCAAAAGGTGGAGGAACCTTCTTGTAGTGTCAATAGCCTTCTATTAAAATTATTTTTTTCTTTGGACTTCAAACTATTTGTGCAGAGATCAGCATCAAAAAGAAGGCTGGATGAGACCAATGACAACAACTAGGGTGATTCTTCAAATTGGAGGACATTTGCGGTAGTTTAACCTGCTTTAAACCCCAATATGCAGAGATAACTGATCATGTACTAGCTGTGCAGTGACCCTAATACTAATACTTTGTTATGGAACTGATAGTGAGATAAACTTTTCACATTCTTGAAGCCAAAATTTTAACTTTGAAACTCAAAAAAAAAAAATCTTTTTTATTTTCAATCCATACTGTCTATTGATGGCTGTAAATTGAGGAACTGAGTAAAGATGTGATAAAAATAAAGCAACCAATTTTCATTAAGAATACATAAATATAGCCTCTTAATAAACAGGCATGGATGTCAAAACATAAAGAAGGATGAGAAAAAAAATAAAAAATATTAAATTTTCCTAACAAAAAACAGTATTGATAGACATCTGATGAATTGATGACTTATAGGTTAAACCATTTCTATGAACCATCAAAATTGTTTAAAGCAGGCAAGAAAGTAAACTTTCTGAGACAAAATAAAGGTGAGACTGAAACTAACAAAAAAATTTCTCATTTCCAATCCGTTCTACATATTCACATTCATGAATTGGAAGATCAAGTTGCAATAAAGCATCTAAAAAGACTGATTTGTTTGCAAAGCCCGGCGTAAAGGTATTTAAAGCCTGATTTTCAAATGATCCATTGACCAAATCCAGAATGAGTGAGGAACTCTTTAAAACACCCAAATTTGTAAAGATGGTTTGAGTTCTCAAAAAAGGTGTAAAGGGGTTTTATTTCTCATTTCTTTGCGAACATGTAGTGGCCCTTTCCCAGTTTTGGTACATGTCTATGTAAATGAGAATGGAGGTGGAATGCTGGATGAGAGCTTCATTGTATGTTGATATGTATTACCATGTTTTCTTGAGAAATGAAGTGGAATGGCTTCTCATGGCTTGAAATTCAGTTTTGGGTGTTCTTGAAACCAGGTGTGAGCTACTACATTATTGTGCACCACTCGACTCATTTTACTTTGCATTCATTATGTGTTTCTAGTACAAATTTATCCACTTTTTTTGATTAAAGGTTTTCCCGCAATATAACAGGTTTTAAATATATCATAAATATAATTTTAACGAACTTGCATTGAAATCTTGAATCTAAATTTGATCAAAAACGATTTAAATTTATTTTTCAACCAAATTTAACTGTCATTTGCAACATCATACAGGATGGATTTTAAATGTAATTCCCTTTCAAAAGAACTAATTTTAAAATAAAACATAAAAAAGTAATCCCAGAATATATAAACAGGTAAAAACTGATATTTTTAAACATGATAAACATTTCATCAACAAAAGAATTGAAAAAAAATAATTTGAAAATTTAACTATCATATATAGGATCGTCCTGGGTAAGATGATAAACTACGTCCAACAGAAGGCCTCTGATCAGGAAGTTTTGAAAACAATGGAACCACCTCTTAAATGCTGGATGTTCCCAGGTCCAAACTGACTGTGGGTTGGTAGCATCTGTTATGGTCCCACTATGGGCAAATAGTTATATTTTCCAACTTGTCCTAATGTTGAGTTTTTAAACCAGAAATACTTTTTTATAAAAAAAAAAAATATAATTTTTTTAAGGAAAAATTTATAGCAATTGTCAAAAAAAAAATATATATATATAAAATATAGCTATACATTCTTTGAAAAAAATTGGAGAATGGAATTCAGAATACAAAATAGAAGAGAACAGGTCATGCTGAATTTTCAAACCTAGCCCACCCTTGTATATCACCCAAAAAGAGATTTACTAGGGCACAATATCCCAAAAATTTTTTACATGCCAATTCATCAAATTTCCTATTACCCATATACATAAATATATTTTGATTTATATGTGAATAAAATATTACCAAGTAAGTAATTTAAAAAAAAAAAGAGAGAAGAGAGACAATAAAACCATCCAAGATTGTAAATTTCCTAAAAGTTAGATTGTACTCAAAAACATGAGTAATTGAAAAATGGTTCAAATATATATGAATACATACACACCTTTTTTACCAAACTCTCACTATGAATCTATTTAAAAAATTTTATTGGCATGAAATGACCCACTAAGGTTGATATGCCATAAAACAAAACAACCAACCAAAACATTGACAGAATCCTATGATCCAAGTAAACTAAGAAACATTTATTTTTCCAGGATTACCCTTGAACATTAAAATGATCCTTAGTGGTTCAGGACAACTTGAGGTTCTGTGCTGGTAAATTTATCATGAAGTTACAAAATGCCGTTTTTTTTAAAGAACACATTGTTCTTAATTTCATTTTCTTGGAGGATAAACAATTTTAAATTGACTGATGTTAAATTCAAGAATAAAGTTCATATTTCATCAATTTGCTTTTCCAGTCTGTTGCATTGAAAAAAATTTGTAAAAAATGTCTAAAGAAATAACTTTTGTAATAAGAATTATCATCCCCAAAAAGGACGTAATGAATAATTCATGCTTTATAAATCAATCTGATTTGATCAAGACATTTGGCTCAGGATCTAACTAAAACAGTTTTAGGACATGTAACGACTGATGTTAAGACAGCATGGATGTAGTTATGAGTATATTAATAAATTTTTTTAAATTGTGCATGGAAAATGATATGATAAAGTTCAGGTCAGAATTTTCAATCAGACAAAAGCTAACATTTATTGAAATGTCATTGATGATTAATCAATGGCAATCAACCAGAAAAAAAAAAAAAAATTTAATTTTTTTTAAAACTTAAAAAAGGTCAACTTTATTTTTGAAGAGTTTTCATCTAAATTCTTTTCATCACGAATTATTTTGTATTTGATGCAAATTCAGAAAAAATAATCAAAAAAAGAAAACAAATATTATATGAAAACATGAATTACGAAAAACATCTTTGAACGTTAAGTGTGTCTGTTGTTAGAGAGCGTCAAATTTGTCATGGATTATATTCAAAGATGGTCATCATTATATTTAAACAGACAAAATGTCTTGAACCTTATTAAATCCATTATATTTTATACATCTACTATCTTACACTTGATCTTATGGACTGATGATTTCAAAAAAAATTTAAGGTTGAAATAAATTTTTTGAAAGGATTAATAATTGATACTTGATGATACTTGTTTAAGAAAAAAAAAAAGGGTTAAAAAATATCAGTGAGAAAAAATTTAAAACAGTTTAAAGAGATTAACTAAAAATATTTTGATATACATTTTAAAAAAAGAAACTTATTTATGTCAAATGAAATTTTTGAATGCAGTAAACTTATAAAATGCTTAAATTAAAGAACTTTCAGAAAAATCAATGATTAAACAATTGATTTTATGCTCTTTCAAGTTCAAAATAAAATATTATTCTATTTTTTTGATTCTTTTTTTAACTTTAAAAATATCCATTTTTAAAAAAAAAAATTTTAAATTATTCCTGTTTTTTTTTTTATTTAAAAATAATTAATTATTTTAATGATATTGTCCATCTTGAAAATTAAAAAAACGATATTAAATTTTTTGCCAATATAAACTTCCCTTGAATATGTTAAACTTTTGCACATAATGAATATTGTGATGGTCAACTGATCCTCTTTTTCATTTAATCCCAATTTGAAATTTTTTTTTTCAAATAATTTTGAACTTTTTTTTTAAACAATTACATTTATTTTTTTCAGGGAAAAGTATATTCAAAATTTACAAACTCATGTATTTCTATAATGACAGTTTCCATATAATTAAATTTGTAGATAAACCATTAGATGAACAAAACAATTCAATTTCTGTGGTCAATGCATTTGTGTTTTATCTTGAAAAAAAATGAATCTGTTCTGAATAAAAAACTAATTTCCTCTTTTATGGAATTAATATATTCATTATATATAAATAATAATATATTCTGTATATGTTTATCATGAAAAAATTTGGTTATAAAAAATGCAGATGACAAGATAAGAATTTCTTTCTCATTAAAAATTAAAATTGTCTACTTATCCATTGACCGAATAATATTTACAAATTGGCTGGTTGTCTCACCAAATATAAATTTATTTAAAAAATAAATTACAGGAAAATTTCAATTTCTTTAACCTAAAATTTGTAATTTTTTGAAACCTGTTTTAGTATTCAAAAACAAAATGAATTTTTCAAAATGCACGGCGACTTTTTCTATAAAAATGAAATGTACAAATGATAGTAAATAGATGTTATAAAACAAAAATAAAAAAAATATATTAAAATAAAATCATTAAAAACATAAAAATTGAACTATTTATTAAATATTAAACTGTTATCCTTTTCAAAAATAAAATTTTTATAAATTGGAAAACAAAAATATATTTAACCAAATAATCAAAGGAAAACAATTTACTATTTATGTAAAAAATTCATTCAGAATCCTGTCATAAAATAATCAAATACCTGTCAAGATGTTTTGTTATGAAGATGTTGAATATAAATGATTTTATAAATGAAAAAATTATCAAAAACCAAAATATAAATTGAATTGCTATTGTCTCCATTTTTATCATGATTTTCTATCCATTACATTATTTATTTTATATCCAAAATTTTTTTGAATTTTGGAATTAGGTGAGAATAAAATTTCAGAATAACATCAGGAAAGTACCCCGAAAATAAATATAATTTCTATTTTTTTATTTTTGTATTAAAAAAAGAAATTATTAATTTTTGTTCTATCTTTCAATGAAATGTTTATTTTTCTTACACATAAATGATTTCTAGCATAAGTTTTATTGGTTCTCAACCCAAATTTTGAACCAAATTCCAAAATAATCTCTTGTTGTTCCATTTACCAGACTTGTTACTTGAAAAAACCTTAAAAGATACTAAAAAATTTTGTTGCTTTTAATTTAAAAGATTTTATTTAAAAAAAACTATATATATATATATATATATATATATGTATATATATTAAATCTTTTTTTATTTTATTTTGGATAAAATAAACAAAATATTCCCATTTTTTTAACATTTATTTTTATTTTATATATATATATATATATATATATATATATATATAATATTTACCAATTAAGGAAACTGAAAAGAATTATAAGACATCTAAAATTGATTATCAAAATTTTTTATAGATAAATTATATTTTTAAAACTTTTTGTTGATTCCTAATGTAAATCCATATATAAAAAATAATATATATATATATATATATATATATATATATTCCCATTTATTCTCAACATTTTGTTTATAATCACAAATGTATTGGCATAAATTTTTATTTAAAAATATTTTTATTAAAAAATACAACTAATATTGATTCTTATTCAAAACATGTTTTTGGGTGTTGAATAAACACACATTTTATATAATATATATTATGAATAGAATTATTCATGAATTCTCATATATATATATATATATATATATATATATATATATATATATATATATATATATATATATATATATAGATATATATTGATGCATGTTTCATTAAATAATATAGACAAGTTTTGTCTATTTATTTTAAGTAAATTCCTTTCATATTGTCTGATAAGCTTAATAACATTATCATTGAAAGACGAAAGGAAAATCACCATATTGATACATACATTTTAAATCCAATCTAAGCTTTCGGCTTACATAAGCCATTATCAAAGATGACAATTACATTTCAATATATCAAACAATACACGGACAAAACAATAATGATAGTCTGTTTTTGTTTATGAAAAATTTCAAAGCAACGACAAACTCGTGTATATAGACGCGGAAAGCGAAAATCGCATTGCAGCTCATGACGTCACACATGACCACACGAGAGTGAAAAAACAGAAGTATTAAGTATGGGAAGCCATTGGTATAAACCAATGGCTTCTGTTATCAATTATAGGACATTTAAGAATATTTGTAAAGATTTCATATAATTATTTTGTTTAGGTTATTTTTCAACTGTTTTATGTATAATATAAAGAAATTTATTTTTTTTTCTATTGTTTTCATGTTTAAGTATATTGTGTTTTCAAAATTTATATTTTATTCTTTTATATATGTGTATATCGGCCATTATATGTTGTTTTTCTATAAACCAAAAATATTAAAATATTAGATTAAAATGTGAAAAAATAGATCCTTGTTAAAAATGTTGTGTAATATCATAAATATGATTTATATTGATATATATAATTATTATTAATTAAAATATAACCTTTTTACATTATATTTACAAAAATATATTTTATAAAATTATATGTTTGTCAATATATTATATATTATATTTATATAGAAATTAAAATTCTTTCAAAATTTTTTTTGTAAACATTTAAATAAAAAAATTAAATTTATAAATCTGATAATAAAAATAAGAATATTTTTTTGTATTTTAATGAGTAAAAAAAAAAAAATTATTTATTAAAAATATTTATTTTAAAACCAATAAAATGGAAAACTTTTGCATACAATCAAAATTAATATTTTTTATTTTCACAATTCTTTTTTTTATTTTCAAATAATATATATTTTATGTAATGTTTTAAAAATTTTCAGAAAATTTAAACCAGTCATGTGCAGGAATTAAGGACGAATAACAAAGAGATTTTTTTTTCAAAGTTTTTAGTTAATATATAACATTGAGGATGAATTATTTTCATAAGGTATATTTATTCTTTAAAAGACAATTCGAAATTTGGGATAAAATAAACTATTTTTAAATCTTTAAATTTTATATATAAATTTGAATGAAACATAAACTTTTTCCAAATTTCAGCCCAAATAAGGAACCATATATATTGAAATATATCAAAATATATATATAAAGAATCCTGAATTCAACACCATAAGATCAAAAATAAACATAAAAATAATTTAATATAAAATATTATGATTTTATAAATTGAATTTCAATTGCTATATTATATATTCTGTTTTTGCAAAAAAAATATCTTTAAAAAAATTATTTAACAATAAAAATGGAAATTGTATAAAAAAAATGAAAATTTTATTAAAAAAAGAATCGTGGTCCTAATGGAATTCTTTTATTGTCTTTTGCAAACTATATAAAACATTTTTTTTTAATTTTGAAGGATTTTAAAACAAAATTAGACAATTCAAATGCCATTTCAAAACCTTTTTTATAAAGATATAAAGATGTTTGATTGCTAATACTTAAAAACAAATAAGGATGAATGGTAAAATAAAAGTTAATCAGTTTGGCATCATTAAAATGATCTATTATAAATATGTCATCATTGCAGATATAATTCAAATTAAAAAGTAAAATTTGTGGTTTTAAAAAAAAATTCTTCCACAAATTTTTGAAATAACAGAATATATAGATTTATACATTAGTTTGGCTAAAAATTTTCATTGTTTTAACATCCTTTTGTTTTTAAAATATGTTCAACTTAAAAAAAATGTTTGTGAAAATTTAAACATGTTTATATTGACAAATTTTCCAACATGAAAGTTTAAATGACTTATTTTTCTTTCATTATAAAAATGAATTTTTCCAGAATATTTCTTTCTAAATTTTTTTTTTTTTTTGATCAAAAAGCTATGTGAAATAGGTAAGTAAGTTTTTATAGTCTGAATGTCATGGTTTCCCAATTTTTATTTGTTTTATTCATTCATGTTTAATCATTTTTTTTTTCATTTGGAACAAAATAAACAAAAAACTTAAAAATATTTTTTTTTTTGTTTGATCCCTAAATTTTCCTTTACTTCACTAAGGAAAATTTTATTCTTAATTCTCATTTCTATTTATTATAGTAAATATAAAAATTTAAAAATAAAATAAAAACCATTTTAAATGATAAAATGTAAAATATATTTGTTCTTCAAATATTTGGTTATTATATTTATTTTATTCATATCAACATAAGGATATTTTGCTGAAATTGATATTTAGTCCTTTTAATTTCAATGCCAATTGAAATTCAAAATGATTTTTCAATTTTAAAAAACTAACATATCGACTTTATATATATATATAATTTGATTTATATATATGAAAATATATATATTTGGAATTTAATCGGGGACAGTGATAACTGCTGATCTTTGCCCTATTTTTATTAATATTATGAATTTTAAAGTCGAAAAGTGCAAAAAAATTTGTTTTCTTTTGAATTATTTATATTATGATTATTTTTCAAAATTTTGATTCATGTAATATTAATTTAAACATTTTAAAAAAAAAAAATTCTGACAAAAATATTTGACATGACAAAATCATCCTGAATTCCATCCTTTCATAATAAAATCCTTTTATTTGCTGAAATTTCAACAAACATTATAATTTATAAATCAAATTTAACATGTTGGTTTAATTGAAAACTTAAACTTTTCTTTGTTCGTTGTAAAAAAAACCGGTTTTCTTTTCATTTAAATTCATTTTATGATACATGATTTAAAAAAAAGGAGTTTAATTTAAAATTTCTGTTGGTTTAACAAAAATTTTATTAAAGTTTCTATGCAAATGAATAAAAGATTTGTGATTACATTTATTTTAAAAGATCATAATTTTTTTTTGTAAAGGGTTTCATGGTTAATTAAAATAATATATATAAAAAATTTATACACCTAAAAAAACATTAATTGAAATAAATATTTCTCAATGAATTTGATACAACACATGAGGATTAACAAAAGATCATTATATTTAAATTTTTTCTAAAAGTAAAATTATATTTGACAAGCCAATAAATGCCATTTTCCTGGTTTTGTTAGATTATACAATGTTTTCACAAAAGAAATTGCTGTGTACATATCAATATCTATGGATATTAACAATTATTATTTTTTAAATTAACAAAATGCCTTGGATTTTAAACTGGAAAAAAAAAATAAAAAATTTTTAGTTTTTCCTATTCAGCCATTACTAGAAATTTGTAAGAATTAATTCAATAAAAATAATCCTTGACTATATTTCACTTGGTTTAACAATCAATTACAAAAACAAGACATTGAAAAAATTTAAAAAAAAATTTTTAAATTATTTTAAAATATCCTGCTTTTGTCTTTCAAAACTCGGTGAAATTAACATGCTGTTGATTTTTTATTCAATGTTTTCATATATTTTGCATTCTGGAAAATAAATAGGTATTTTTTATTTTTTGAATGTTTTTTTCATGTAAATGTCAAATATTTTCATTTTATTCAAAAATCAATAAGATTTTTGAAACTTGGGACAATATTTATAAAAATTACTCATTTGTAAAATTAAAAACAGGATTTTTAAATTTGATATTTGTGAGAAACCAAAAATTTATTGAAAAACACAAAAATTTAAAACAAAGGATTTAAAATTTTTTCAAAGTGGAAATTTTGTGGTTGGTACTAGAAACTTAAATATAAAATTAATAATAAATAATTTTTTGAACTCAATGTAAATTTAAAAATTGTATTATTGAACGAATTAATTATATAAATTTTTTGAAATACATTGTAAAATTGATTAATATCTAAAGAATTGAAATAACATTTTCTCCATACAGAAAATTTTTTTGAAAATATTTTGAATATAAAGTACATTTGTTGATTTTCATTTTTTAGGTTATAAATTATTTTGTTTTTTCCTTAACGCAAAATTTTAAAATGAAATTTCAAGATTATCTTTCGAAATATTTTTTAAAGACAAAACATTTTTACGCCAAAATTTCTATTTGGAATTTTAATTAATAAATTTTATAATGTTTAAAATTTTGAAATATGTTAACCTATTAAATATAAGCTTAGAAAATGTTTAAATAAATTTTAAAATTTTACTTGAATTTCTTGAATTAAATTTATATATAAATATATCTATAATAAATATATAATATATAAATATATATAAATTTTGTGAAATTTTTGAATAAACAAATTTGTATTAATAGATAACAGACTTCACAAATAAATACATATAAAGTCAGAAAAAGAAACGACTATTTTGAAATCCAAGATTCTCTAATTTATTAAAAGAATAAAAAATCCAACTGAACCCACAAATGTTATGAACTGAATAAAAAATCAAAGAAACATAATTTGATTTGATATAAATATATATATATATATATTTATAAAATCATTTCACATCATTGCCGATAAAAACCTTCCTAGATGTATTCAAATAAATAGTTTACAGAATGTTTTTTTAAAATAAATAAAAACCAATATATAATAATTATATATATAATTAATTAATGCATGATGTTATATTTTTGAAAATTTTCAAAAATGTAGGTAACTTTTATTATTAATTGAAAAGAAAACATGATTTGATTCTTTTCATTAAATCATTTAAATCTTTTTATGTGTAAAGCACCAGAGTCATCAAAACGTTTATCTTTATCCATCGACAAAACAAATTCAGCGATTTTACAAAATTAGTCACGACCCATTGGAAAAAATTACGTTTTGGTCCGGGTTCAATGGGAAATTAAAAATTATAATACCATATATTTATATATATATCTATTTATGTATTCTGAACAACATGTATTAAATATATATATATATAGTGTGTGTGTGTCATTTATGATTGAAACAATTTGTGTAGCAGAATTAAAATATGTTTTATTTAGATTTATATCGCTTTCAATATATTTAAACTTGATTATTGGTTTTTTTTTTTTTGAGCAAAATGTTTTAAAGTCTTGCAATGCTTTTTATGTTCTTTATTTTTCTTTCTCAAAGGTAATATAAATATATTTTCCCCCAATTTGGATGCATTGGTGCAAAATCGATAGCACGATAACGATTTGAAAGAAATGTTTTTTTTTGAGTTTGGGTTTGACTAATTGCACCCAAAAAAAACTACTAAGACATACGTCCATCAACCTTAAACAATAATCTTTTGTCAATTTATTTTCAGTCTTTATGATGGTCGATACTGATCTATCTCATTGTTACATCCCCGGGCAACGCTGGCCTCCGTTAGTTAATGATATAACATGGAGATATAAGTTGGCAAAATCATCAGTGAAAATTCTGAAATAACTTGACTCAATTAAGAAAAACAAATTTGTAAGGAAATGAAATTATTTTAATTTAAAAATAAATAAATATGAATTAAATTTAAATTATGAAGAAAACCCGATCAATTTATTTAAAAAATACACATTACAAAATTTTAAAATTAACAAGAAAAATTTTAATATAATTACATAAATAAACACTAAACATATCTATGTCTGCTGAATAAATAGACGTTAACCGCTTTTTTGTTTGATTCTCATCTTAGGCATGTCTTAACTTTTTGGTAATAATGGTAACTATGGCCATTCAACGATTTAGATGTTTTATTTTAGATTTTTTACATTTGCATCACTTAAAGCATGTCATAAAACTTGTCGAGGCTATTTAATAGTATTTTTTTACATTTTTATTGTGTTTCGTTAGAACTCACTCACCGTAATGCTCCACAACAATGTTACATTTTGTTTGTTTATACCCGTTTTGTTTGTATTTTAACATTGAAGTTCAGAATTAAGTCAATCACCATTTTTAATGTGGTCAGAAATAGCTGCTGACTGGTGAAAGCCAGATAATGATAGCTGATCATTTTGTTCATAGTCAGGAAGAATTAACAACTTTCTTTAAAATAAGATAACATTTATATTGCTAATTTTATTTATAAATTAACAAAATTATTCATTTCGTTTAAGATCATAACAAGTTGCTTATCTCAGAATATTTTAAGGAAATGTCAGTGGCTTAGATTCAAAATATGCTTTAATCTGCTTGAGAAATAATTTCAAGAAAAACGGATGTCTGTAACTTATTTTTAAAAACATTGACGTATCAATCCATAAAATTCAATTTTCAGAATATATAAGAGTAAGTAATTTTATTATTCTAAATATTGGCTTGAGAGTACTGTCTGCAACTTGTTTTAAAATCGGATGGCAATGAATACAAAATGTAATGACAAACCTATAGAACTTACTACTACTATGACAAAACATAGCAAATGTGCATTTGGTTTAAAAGAGTAGGACAATAACTCGCATACTGTACTCCACTTGAAGTCTACATATGCAAGACTGGATGCCTTTTTACGGTAATCCATTGAGAAAGGAGAAAAAAGCAACGTCGTAAAACCGGAGCTCCTTATGATTATCATGTTTTTCTCTGCAGCTGCTCCAGAAACAAAACTTGACTGTCTCGTGCAGATTTAACCGTCTATCAGGAGTCTTGCAATAGAAAACATAAAAAAAATCATTGTTCACGAAATCATACACACTATATATATATATATATATATATATATATATGTGTGTGTGTGTGTGTGTGTGTGTAAAAGAAAGAGTTGTAGTGGTTCCAACGAGAGAAAAGTGTGTATATTAAAAGAAGAGAAGAGAGGTGCCCAAACGTTTTGATTGTAATGTGGATTTTTTTTTTAATTATGCTTATTTTCCAATTTTACAAAACGTGTTTTGGTCTCTTGACTGTCTTCAGGTAAAAAAAATAATTTGATATTATTAAAAAATAATTAAATTTTCCTATGTTTTCAAAATGTTGAATTATCTCGATATGAGACATTCTCTGTTTTTTGTGTTAGTAAAATTCCCAACCATGTCTTTTATGTTGAATTGGCAATGAAGAGTTCTGACGAGGTCATAAAATTAATTAAGGTTGGTCCAAGAGAAATGATGAATTTGTTGTCGGCATTTTTATCTTTTATATATATATATATATATGTATATATATATATAGATAGATATAGAAAGATAGATTTTTAATATAATGAAATGGAATAAGTCCGACAATTACTTTAATATAGTTTTTTGCTCATACGTTATTTTAAGATACAAATATTTGAATAATGTTTGATTTATACTATTATTTACCGGCTATCATGAGAAATTTACAGAAAATTTGTGTCTGGTAAACGAAGGAGACAAGGAGGATACAGGTTCTATTCTTCCGAGGAATATTTTCGACAAAATTTCTTGACATTAGTCCACCGATAAATGGCGTCCTGTACAGAAATAATAAACAGTCTGACCATTTATTTAAATAATTCTATCATAAAAATAACGCATGAACAGAAAGAATATTAAATTTGGGAATAATCAACGAGTTCTTTCCTATTTTATATTTTACACACACACACACACACACACACACACACACATATATATATATATATATATATATATATATATATACTCTAGATATATACACAGCCCAGATACATCCAGTTAAAGTAAAAATAAAATCATTCTTGATAATGGCTAAAGTATAAATCGAATGACAGAACATTTTAGAGTTTCTGCAAATTTGTGACCAAAAAGAAATCACTTGTTCGAACACAAAAAATTAAATAAAAAGCTTAATCAATGCCTGGTCTGTCCTTTTAATTTAATGAAACATATATATATATATATATATATATATATATATATATATATATATATATATATAAAAGTGAACATAGAAGTCAACATTTAGAGGCGACAGTCTGTTTCATGCTATATGCAACGTCAGGCCACATGTGTGCTGTTATTTTCTCGGCCTTTTTTTTCAGTGGTGCATTGTGGGTAGTCTATTATGGCGGTTATTTTGCGGAAGTCGTTTATTTATTTATTTGGGTTAATTTATTTTTATTTGTTTTTATTTTTTATTGTTTGTTTCTTATTTTATTTAATTATTTACTTATTTATTTTAATTGATGTCTTTATTAACGTAGTAAAAATTTGTTTATATCGCTTATTTAATAGTTTGGGAAAATAATTGAATCTATTTATTCAATTTCAGGGTTGATTGTTATAGTTTATTCTAACTATTATTTTGGCAGGAACAGTTTTTACTTCATGTATTTGTTTGGATTGATTATCTTTGTTTTTTCTAACGGTTAGTTTATCAGGATCAGTTTGTTAGTTTATTTATTTATTTGGATGAATTTAGGTCAATTTATTTTACTTCTTCCTATTTATTTGTTATGCTGTATATTTTCTCTTTTCGGTTTTTACATAACGTAGTATTCTTTTTATCGTTATATAACTGTCCGATTTTTCTTTTGATTTTCATAATATTTTGATCATAATTGTTTGATAATTTGCCTGGCAGGATTTCGACACTGACATTTGCGAGATTCTCCAGTCAGCTACAAAGGGAGATGCGGATAGATGCCTAAAGTTCATGACAGCAATAATAACTAGCATGGCGTCAGAGAGGTTTTTTTGTGGTGAGACCTGTCAGCCAATGACACCCTACACTGCCAACCATATGGCAAACAGAATTAAAGAATTATGGTAAGAACTAAGATCACTTAACAAGCTTTTTAAAAAGGCAAGTATAGAGGAGCATCAACCCCTTGAGGAGCTCTGAGATATACTCAGAGGGAAATTAAAAACCATACAACAAGCTGAGTGGTATAGGAGTGAAGGAAAGAAAGATCAAAAAATGTCTTTATACATATATATTTTGCTAGGGGAAATTGGAGGCATCATAGGAAGAAATTAACAACTTACTTCGCAATTCCATGAGTGACCCTGCAAAAGAGCAAGAACTGTGTTTGATTCCTCAGGAGCCACCAGTGTTCCAATTTGACACCTGCTTACCCACCTACAAAGAAATTCAAGACATTTTGTGAGCAACCAGATCTTCCTCAGTACCTGAATTGAGGGGTACCTTACATTGTGTACGCACGGTGTAAGGGAATTCTCTCAAGGTTGTGGAAATTATTAAGAATTATCTAATACTGAAAAAAGGCAATGAGAAAGTGCAGTTTATAGTTGGAGGAGTAAGAATTCCTACCTTGAGCGAAAAGCCTGTTAAGAGCTTGGGCAAGACTTTCAACAGTAGTCTGAAGGACACAGCCATGGTCCAGCAGACTGTAAAGTATCTTGAGGAGTAGCTGACTAAGTTCCACAAATCAGGCTTGCCAGGATGTTTCAAGACATGGCTTTTGCAGTATGCAGTATTGCCCCAGATATTGTAGCCATTGCTCTTCTATGATGTTTCTATTACTACCATGGACATTTTAGAGAAATCAATTAGTAATCAGTTGAGAAGGTGGCTGGGTTTGCCAAGATGCTTAAGTGGTGCAGCCCTTTATGATAACAGCAACGCATTGCACCTCCCCTTTTGTAGCCTTGTGGAAGAGTTGAAAGTCACGAGAACAAGAGAAAAGCTGCAGTATGCAGAATCTGTAGATCCAAAAGTGGCAGCAACTGTAATTCAGCCAAGATCTGGCAGGAAATGAAGCACTGAAGGAGAGCTGTGAGTGGCAGAGAGAGACACAGGCATAAAGCTATACTGGGGTCAATAGCTGAAGACACTGCAGGGTTGGAGGTTTTTCCCAGTTCACAAACCAATATTGCCAAAGGTAAAGGAAGACACCAACTCATCCAAGTTAAAGTCCATTTGGTCATAGAAGTTGAATGCTGTGAAATGGTTGGTCTAAGTCAGCAGGGAGACTGGACAAAATAGGAGAATGCTGAACAGAAAAGAATTACCTGGTCAGAGTGCTGGCAGCCAGATTTTAGCGAGGTTCAATTTCTTATGAAATCATTATATGATGTCCTACCGAGCCTATCTAACCTGCATATATGAGGGAAGAGCAAGATTACTAACCATGTGCATAGAAAGGATCTTTACAGCACATCCTCAGTCGTTGCCCAAAAGCTTTGGGTGATGATCAGTACTGTTGGTGTCATGACCAAGCCCTTAATGCAATTGCAAACTAAGTGACTATAAGGACTAGTAAGCATCAATCAGGAAAGAAGTTGACTCAGATTAACTTTGTCAAAGCTGGAGTAAAGATACAGTAATGGAGGAGAGAGAGAGAGAACAACCCTGTTATATTCTGCAGATGATTGGCAATTGATAGTAGACTTAGAGACCCAGCTGAAGTTCTCCAGACACATAGCCATAACATCACTCAGACCAGATCTGATAATGCATTCTGACAACACGAAGCAGTGCATTATTTGGGAACTATTTGGGAGGAATTCATGTTTACTGGCAAATGCGAGAAAGATGTCCGAACAGCAAGAATTTGTTGAACAATTTCGGCAGAAGTCATGGAACCTAGTAGAAGTTGGTTGCAGGGGCTTTGCAGGACAGTCATTTTGCAGAACTCTAGTAAAAATCAGCATAGCAGGAACAGTGAGGGTGAGAGCACTGAAAGACATTACCAATGCAGTTTTAACTACTTCCAAGTGGATTCGGCTTAAGAGATCAGAGGCATGGAAAACCCTCACAGACATGCTTAGGAGAGGAGTTAAAAGGTATAAGAGAATACTTTTCAGTTAATTCCGTTTATTTGCAGTTTTATTTCCAATTCCATGCCTAAATTGCCGATTTCTTATGAATGTAATTTCAGAGGGCAAAGATGTAAACTAGTATCATAGTAATCATAGTTTTGAAAATGCTGAGTCTCAATACTAATATTATTTAGTTAGATTTATTTTGAGTAATATTCAACAGATAGTAAATATGTTTATAGGTTACTTAATTGAGCTTATTTTTTATTTATTTACTTATTTTTTTTTTAAGATTAGGCCATTGAATTATTTTAGTTGATAAATCAGGAAGGAACTTCAAATAAATAGTACAAGTCAATTTTGTAATGACTGGTTTTGTAAAATTTAATATAAATGGGAGATAGAATTTATGTGTATCCTTGCATGTGTGTGTGAGTACATTTACTATATTTATATGCAGATAGATGGCTGTACATACATGTATATGAATTTTTGTGGAATTTTGTTTGACTAAAAGTATAAGGTAACTGTAGACTTCAAACATGTTGCAAGAATTTTGCCATCATGCAAGAAATAAGATTGTCTGTTTTTTTGTCCTGCTTGCTTCTCTACATATAAATAAAAACTGTTCAAAAATCCAGTTTTTTGGCCATAACACCCTAGTCTTTCATCTGATGCTTTCCCAATTTGCCATGTACATTTCATATGACACACAAATTGTCTTGCATGAATGTATGACTTAGATTATTTCAGCTATGTGGTTGAAAGCGGCAATAAACTAGGTCCAAAATCATTGTTTACCGATACCAACAGTTTCTTCATATGATTCTATCCTAAATTGCCACTGGAACAACCTTTGATGCAAAGACTGTTTGAGAAGGATTATTGAAGTGTTAAAAGGGAAAAATTCCCGAATAACCTCTTATTAACCCTAGCTTTACAGTAAAAGTGTGAAGAAGGACAGGGGGGGGTGTTCATTTATGAGTTTACACTTACAGTTGTATCAAGCTCTGATGCTTCATCCCTGTTTGTGTTTGATTATTAGATTTGTGAAACATGCTATACTATTTGAAAGCTATTACAGCCAGAAGAAATTTACTGAATATCTAAAATACTGAAACAATTTAACCCTGAGAAAGATAACTTAAGAATATTTTATACAAGGGGGCGCAGTTATACAATTGGAAATTACTATGTACCTTGGGTAGTATATATTTAATAAACAAATCCTTTTACCTCGTATGGGGAACAGGCTATTTTGGCAGACAATGAAAGTGGTCATCTGTCTTTTCAACCCCAGTGTGGAAAGAAGTTCATGTCTCTAATGTTAGAGGAAGCAGGATGTAGCAGTTAGGATCCACTTGGACTGAAGATTGCAGCAACTGCATGAAAATCTGGATCATGTTACTAACATTGCATATTATGTATATACACTATAATGTCCTTATAGCTCAGTCTTATAACACTGAGCACTATATTTATAACCCCTGTGTAAGAAATATATTTATATGTATGTGAAATTTTTTGTGTGTGTATGTATATTTTTATCATACCTAAATATATATATATATATATATATATATATATATATATATATATATATATTTATATATAAATAGGTTTTAACTTAACAGAATAAAAAAGAATGTTGATGATTTATTCCAATATATGTAGCATAATGTTCTGAACTGGTAGTAAAAAAATGGAAGTAGCTTGTCTGAATATTTGCCATGGAAATAGTGGTAGAGTAGCAAGGTGCTTGCAATGATGCATCTCTGGGGAGCAGTAGTAGAGTGGGAAATAATTTACCACCGAGAAACCCACTTAGATACTTTCAGACACTATCAAGTATGCATTCCTCTTAAGTCTTGGGAAAAACTTGAGTTCCAATAGACATTTCAAGTAATATTATTCTTTTGGGAGAAAAATCCATCCTAGAAATCCTTATTCCAACCAACCTCATCATTAAGTATTCAATACATTTATTTTCGCTCCAAGCATTCTGAGACAATTTTTTCATTACATAAAATTATGTAAAAAATTATCGTTTTAAAATTCCAGTAACCCCATCTATTTCAAACACAAGTGTAATGACTTCCACATAACAATGCTTATCCTCCATAAATTTGACATAGCAAATAATATGTAGTTGGGATGGAAGTTCTTTTGCATGGCTTGTTTTTTTCCAGGCCTGTCACTAACAGACTGGTTGTTTTTATGCAACATTTCTTTTCTTGTCAGTGGATCCAACAAATTGAAGACATTGGAAAAGTCTCTCAAAGAATTCATTGAACTGAAAAAAGAATTCATGATGTTATACACAATTTAGCTGAAAGATGGCATAAGGTTATAGAAAGATAGAGAAATGCTTTGATGAGAGAATAATAATGCTATGAATTTATTAGAACTTTTTCAGGAAATGTAGAAGACTTTCTGATCAACCTCATGTACTTTACCTGTGTTGTAAAAAAAAAACTTCTCAAGAGTATAGATTTCATAGATGCCAACTATTTTGACATGTGTCTTGAAATGTAATTTGTTCTGTGCTGTATCCCTTCTGAACAAGAGTGATCATGGCTCTCCACAATTTCCCATCCTTTGTATCACTTGTATGGTGAGGAAATGTCTCTTCTGTCAAAATACAGGTCTTGCAACCCATTCTTGTACATAGCTCTAGTGACTGTCTTCTTTGATAATTCAATTTCAAACTTGGCACCCAGTGGCAATTGTTTGAGGTTCTTTAGACACATCTTTCACACCTTTTCTTTCCAGAGTCTTTGAAATCTTTCACTTCCTACTCTTGCTAGTCTTGTCTTGTAATACAGAGTGCCATGGTTAAATTGCCGCCATTTTATATTTTTAATTTCGTGTGCATTGTGCATTGTTTGTTTTTGATTTTGTTAACTGCACAATATGGTACGGTCAGTTGGGTACCATCTGTGAGAAAAAGAGCACCATGACACAATTCGCTCTACCACAAACAGTAAGCTGTACTGATCAGTATTCATGCTGGGAGCTCCAGTATGAACATTTCAGAGCATTTGAGTGTCAATCTGTGGAAAATGCAGAGTATTTGGAAAGAATTGTGTATTGAAAATTGGAACAAAAATAATCACCCACCTGATCGCAAATGGCAGCGTAGATGTGCAAGTTTTTTTTTTTTGACTTGAAAAAACATGGCTGCCCCCAGCAAGCTTATATTGTGAATGGTCATGTATCCTCACGCGGACAGTCACGTAAAACTGCGGAAAGTGAATTCACGCATGCAAATGAAGGAGGGCAGAAAAGGACATAAAAATGCCAAAAACTAGTCACTCAAGGAAAAAAGAATCTTCTGTGCTAATAGGAATATATACTTGACAAACATGGTGGATAAAATAAGTAAAGGTTTATTGTAAAAATCAGTATAATAAGAATAAATGTAACAGTTAGGCACAACGTTGTTGCAAGTCAATTCAGTAGTGAGTGATACTATTGGAATGTCAGTAGTTCTTTCGTAAGTCTCAGTTGTACTCAACATATTCCAGTTAGACTCTGTAGTCCATTGACTTACAGATACTTATAGGTAGTTACTATCTATAGTGTAGCCACTTATGGGGGTGGTGAAAGGTTATTCCATTACATAATAAATCATTAGTGAATTCTGTAGCTAGCCACCCAAGCAGATAGGTGTGTTCAAAATGAGTTGCCAGCCATTACTATATATATATATATATATATATATATATATATATATATATATATATATATATATATATATGTATGTATGTATTTGTACATATACATACATACATACATACATACATACATACATATACACAGATATGAAATAAATATATATATGTCAGTTCAATTGAATTATTTTTTTCTGGTTTCCTGAAAGAAGTTGAACATACATTGTCCAATGTGTTACAAGCACATTTGTTTTTCAAAAGCACTTATCAAAGCATTTTTTGTGGATTCATAAGGCTGTATCTGTAGGTAGTGGATTGTTTCTATGTACATTGCTGGATGTGATGTTGGAATATTTCAAATATTATATACTCATGCATTAATTTGTGGTATCTTGTATATTTCTTTTATTAGAAACCTTAATCATAACAGAATAATCTCTTATCAATAAAATTTAATTCAATTTAAGAACAAACATAGTAAATTAATATAAGCTTATTTAAAAACTAAAAAAATATAGAAGGTAAAAAAATAAAACACCATAAACTGACAATACAACATAATACTTAAATGAACTCAACATAACATCCCCTGATTGATGAAGATACAAGACTCGAAAGCCAATAAAATAAATACTATGTACCTATTGACACACTTATTAACCTACAGAAAATGGCCTATGAAAATTGGAATCAGTCAGAAGACACTGGAAAATTTATATTCAGACCCTCTCCAGAAATCAGAAAAATAGTCCAAAACTAAAAGAAAGTTAAATAAAAAAAATTTAAAGAATTTTCATTGGCCTTCACATAAACTTGCATAAATTAGAAATATATTTACATATATGGGCACATGGCCAAGTGGTTAGAACATTCGCTTTCTGACCAGGAAACCTGAGTTCGAATTTCACCACCATTGATTTGTCAGGAAGTAGATTTCCTGAAGTTATTGGACCCCAGCATGTGGCACCTTTGGAAAGTGCCTGAAAGGCATACCACATGTAGACCCAAGCCTTTTGAGTGAAATTGGGTAGATGGAACCTTTGGGAGTTGTCGATAGCTGTTCTAGCACAAAGTCACAAGTCATCATGACTGAGGCTTTGAGCATACTGGCCATGTTCAAATTGTTGATCACGCTAGATAGCACACTCTCTCCCAGAAACTGTAACTATGGTCTGCCTAGCATAGTTGCAGTATAAACCACAGGTTGGCTCTGTGGGTGTTGAACAAACACAATAGATGGGTATCCTAGAATACAAGTGGCCAGCTATTATATATATATATATATATATATATATATATACACGTACACACAGGCACATGTTTGAATGGTTAGGCTGTTAGCATTCCAGTCATAAGAACTGGGTTCAGATTTCCCTATGGTCTGTATGTCAAAGTCATGACTTCTTGATAATACTGGCATCAGGCAATGATTCCAGCATGACATGGCACTATTGGGAAGTAAAGAAAAACCATACCAAAGGTTAACTCAAGCAATCAGTTTAAGAAATTGTTGGAAACTGTCAGTGGTTATGCTTGGTCAAAATCACAAGTCATCATGACTGAGAGTTTGAGCAAAATTATTATTTTTACCTCAGTCCAATCATTAGGGGCATTAGAAAAAACACAACTATCTCGGTTCACCCCATGCAAGGCAACAATGCCACTAGGTTACTAGGTTAGGTGTAAAAGAGAATAAGAAGTGAGGAAAATTGCATTTAAATATTGGAAGATTGTAGGTGGCAGGGAAGTAAGATATCAAAAGAGATTTGCACAGGTTAGAGGTGCAAGAATAGTAACTATTAAAATATAACTATCTAGTAGTGTAGAGAGAATAGGATAACCAAAGAGATGGGATCAATGAGAGTAGTTCACCAGATGAAAACCCAGTGAATGTAAAACAATATAAATATGGGCCAAACAGTACCTGGACATTCTGTTTCACACTGCGTGACAAAGCAGTTCACATGTTACATGGCGCTGTGAACAGGATTAACCAGTGGGTGAATTTTATTTTCGAAGAAAGAGATTTAAAACTTTATCGAGTAACATTTTACAAATGGCTTCAGGACAAGAAGTCATAGATGCCAAATACTTACAACTCATTCAGTAGTTAATAGAGCAGCAGAAGGAAAATAATGAACTTTACTAAGGAATGGTTCAAGTGAGATCAGCTTCTAAGCCACCAGAAAGACTCGTTATAGAACAGGGTTCAACTGACAGCAAGTGGGCATTGTTTGTTGACTCATGGAATTGATACAAGGATATGTGTAAAATAACAGAACCGGCTGAAATTCAGAATGAGCCGAGAAGCACTTGCTTTACCAATGTGAACAGGACGTTATTCAAGCTGGTTGGAGCGGAAGACCTCAACACAGCAAGTGAACAGCAGCTCCTTCGTCATATATGACTCGTCACTGTTAAAGGTGTGCACAAGGAAGTGCACCGACAAAGATTCCACAATATAAGGCAACAGGAGGGAGAACCCATCACATATTTCCTGGCAAAATTACGATCACAAGCAAAGATCTGTGATTTTACCATTCAATGTCTGAACAAGAGTTGCAACTGGCAGGTGAACTACTCAGATGATATGGCAGCCAGTCAACTCATGGCAGGACTTGCCAACGATGAACACAGAAGTAAAGCGTTAGCCAAAGCTAATAACCTTAGCTAGCTGGAGCAAAAGTTCAGCAGGTTGGTCTCCATCGAAACAATGGACAAATCAACACCCACTTACAAAATAATATAGCCCAGCCCATGACATTAGATGCGCTGTCAAAATTGAAAAAAAACTGTCGGAGGCTGACGGTACACCTGAGATCCCACCATGGACAGCATGCAAAGGGTGTGGAAGTATGTCACATCCTGATGGATGAAAGAACTGTCCTGCAATGAAACAACAGTGTTTCAAATGTGGTATAATAGGCCATTTTGGAAGGGTCTGTTGGAAATCAAGAAAGTTGCCCACCATTGAGCCCTCAAGTCAAATAATAAAGCAACAGTCAGCGATATTTGGCAACAGGAAGGATTGGAACAACATGGTATTTGAGGGAAAAATAAGATGCCACAAAAAAAGTTACCATTATTTATTGATGGGAACAGGTTTTTAGGGTCCTTACAAAACCATAATCACCATCCCTAAAGATAGAGGTTTCCTGGTGGCAGAACCTCATGCAGAACTTTTTGGTATATCAAGCTTAGATGACCCAGACAGCAGTCAAGTGCACCGTATCTATGCCATAGCAGA
Organism: Acanthosepion pharaonis; assembly: GCA_903632075.3. NCBI lineage: Eukaryota > Metazoa > Mollusca > Cephalopoda > Sepiida > Sepiidae > Acanthosepion > Acanthosepion pharaonis. The sequence continues at coordinate 510,338 of CAHIKZ030001442.1, read as the reverse complement.
CACTGGGGCACAAACCTGCTCCAGTGGACCAGAAATATTAAGAATGATGAAGTGCACAGTCAGTCACCTGGTACCAAGCAGCCACAGAATATAAGGTATAACAAATGACCAGCTAAAGATTAGAGGCATACTCTTTATGCACATAAGTGTTGGCCCCAGAGTGACTAGGCAAGAAGTTTAAGTTTCAGATAACACATCTGGGTTTTATCTGTCGGAATCGGCTCTGAGGGACCTGGGTTTAATACACCAAAAGTTCCCAAACCAGATACCTGTGAGCAACATCAGTAATCAGTAAATACTGACCATTTATATTTCCATCTATAAGCATTTATTTGTTTTGGGGGTGCATAAATATTGGTCATTTACATTTGAATATATAAATATTTACTAGGTTTGGGGTGAGTTAAACATTGATTATTTTTTTTTTTATTTTGTATCGAAAAAGATAAGTATTGGTCATGTATCTTTGAGTCTAGAAGAATTTGCTTGGTTGTTGGTGCCTTCTGGGAGTAAATTTGCAGTTGCACTGGTTATAATTCCTGCATGAATAGTCGATGATTATTTCAACAATTAACTCTATTGATATAAGTAAAAAAAGAATTTTGTTTTTCAAAACATAAAAAAAATAAAAAAGGAAAAACTAAAAAATCATATGACTAAGAGAAAAATCAACAAGAACAGGAAATATAAGCTAAGAAGACTAAAAACAGACATCTTCCAAAACAATAGTAGACAGTGCTCAATGTCAAAATGACCAATACAGTTTAATATGCTAGTAAGTGACACAAAAATAGAGACAAAGTTCAAACTTCTACTTGTGTTTGACACCACCTTGATCATTAGGTAGCCAGAATGTCTGTCTCTCTCTCTACATATATATATATATGTGTGTGTGAGTGAGATGATTGTCACTTTTGTAGAAGAAGACGATCTCTTCACGTGGTAGCTTTTTTTTGCATTTCTTCTTCAGAATTTTATTATTTCCATCATTTTTTACCCAAGCTAATTCTCTGCTATGAGCCCATTTTGGCATACGGCAGTTTGGATAGAGGTAGTATCTTTTTTATTTGGTGTAAATGCACCTTAGGGTGTGTGGGCATCACTTGTTTTTCATCTCCTAAATCTCATACAATGACTGAAGTTGTTGTGCTTTTATATATATATATATATATATATATATATATATATTTATATATATATACATAGATATTAGTGGAAAATATACATACATATGCAAAATGTATAAATACCCATATATGTATATTTTCAGAAATAAATTCTAAGAGGAAGAATCCAGGTAGAACTCAATGTCTAGGACAGAGTAAGGATATAATAAAAAGGCTTAAACACTAATATATATATATGTATGTGTGTGTGTGTGTGTATTTGGCCAGCAATCTCTCTTTTAAACAAGTTTCATTAAAGACAGTTAACAAGGTACTGTGATTAAGCTTTACATTTAAATTTTCTTATGTTTGTACAAGTGTTTTACATTCTGGACATAAAGTGTCTAAAAAATGACCAAAAGTTCTCTATATCTGAGTGTTTGCTGTTAGCCTTTAAAAAGGATGATTTTTATTTTTTTATTTTTAACTGTGTGGTTTTTTATGTATGTATCTGAAGTTATGGGAATGTTTTATTTTCCAAACATGGTCAGCACATTGTGGCCATGCTCATAGTTAATGTTATTGAGTGTTGGCTTCTTCCTGTTTTTATTTTTCGAGCTTCCATTATTTTTAATCTTTTTTTACATGTGGATGAGGCTATCATACTTGAATTTTCTACTAGTATATTACAGATGGAGTTTGGGAGGTGTCCATGTCTGTTTAAATGAATCCTAATTGAGCTACAGTCAGGTAGGTATAATGTGAGTCACCTAGATTTTTTTTTTTTAAGCGTTTCACCCCAAGCAAGCTGGGAAGCCACTAGCATGCAAGGGGTTACAGAGAGTTGGATAGAGAGCAAATAGGAGTGATAGAGGAAAGGATGAAGAGAAGGATAGAGGATAGATCAAGGCATCTGGAGATGTCGATTGACATTACATTTGAATAGTTGGAGATTATAGCTATCAGGGAAATAGGAAAAGGGGAGGGAGTTCCACAGGTGAGATGTGCAAGACATGAAGATATTGGAGTAGAAGAGATGGCTACATTTAATAGTTTCAACAGTGAAAGGGTGAGAGTGGGATGCCAGCCTTGTAGGACGCTTGAATTCATGAAGTCTGGGAACCAGCGAAAGCAGCTCAGCAGAGCAGTTACCGTGAAAATATTTGTAAAAAAGACAAAGGGAGGTGACGGCGCATTTGTGAGAGAGCAACTGCAGACATAATGCCAGATCAGGGCCAATTACATTGCACATCCGTCTCTGGATCTTATCAAGGACCTTGAGACAAACAGAAGGGGCTCCAGACCATATATGGCAGCAATACTCCATGCAAGGTTGAATGGTTGATTTTTAGACTTGAAGGATCGACTCTGGCAAGAAAAATTTCCTGACGTGGCACAAGGAGTCAACTTTCCTTGTGGTGTATGAAGCTAGTAACTCAATGTATTTGTTCCATGTCAGTTCAGCAGTCAATGTGAGACCGAGCAGTCGCAAGGAGTTGCTCTCGTGGAGTTGAGCGTCAGACATTCTAATGGGTGGCAGGGATGGTTCTCTCTGGTGAGTAATAGAGAGAAGTTTTGTTTTTGAGACATTGAAGTTAACCAGCCAATTCCTGCCCCAGTCCACAGCCAATTGGAGGTCATTTTTGAGACAAACAGCCAGGTTAGTTTTGTCAGTGACACTAGATTTGTTTTTGAGGCAAGAGTAAATAGTAGCATCATCTGCATAGATGCCTACTTGGGAACCTATGACATCAGGAAGATCGTTAATGAAGTTAAGGAACAGAGTAGGGCCTAGGATGGAGCCTTGGAGAACACCTGCATTTGTGGGATAGGAGCTGGAGGAAAATCTGTTGAGAACGACCTTCAATACACGGTTTGACAGGAATGATTGTATTAAGTCAAATAATCGGCCTAAATTCCATAAGCCTGAAGTTTGCGAAGAAGGCTGGCATGCCAAACCCTATCAAATGTTTTTGAGATATCTAGAGCCATGGCACGAGCTTCTCCGTTATTACAAAGAGCTTGGTATGTAGTGGTAGGACCAATATAATTATTTACAAGTTTTGGACAGTTTTTAGACACTTCATGTCCAGAAAAGAAAACTTGTACAAACACAAGAAAAATTAAGTAAAAAGTTTAATTGCAGTAACTTGTCAGTTGACTTTAACAAAACTTGTGTGTGTGTGTGTGTGTATGACTTGCATATTCCTATTCTTATGTATAGAGTAGTGTTCAATTCTAAATACTTTTAAAAGAGATTTTTTAATTTTTATTTCCTAATACCAAACTGTTTCACATATTTGAGTGTGATTTTCGAAATAGGTATTTGATGTCTTTGAATGCTGCCAAACTGTACAGTTTTTTTGCCCATTTACTAAAAGGAATCTATCAGTGCAAAAACAGTTCAAAATAATTTAATTCCTTTTGTTTATTAATCCATTTACTTTGTTAAATTTCCAGCTTCTTCTCACATATATTGCAATTTCTTCCTATGCTTTTCTTCATCTATTTTTTTTTATTATATCCTATTCTACTAGAGGTGCTTCCCCTTTCGTTTATTGCTTAAAATCTGCTATGCTTATAAAGGAAGAGTGCCCAATAGCAGAGAGAGTGTTTACAGATATAAACTGCGTGGACTTTAATGCTGCGTGATGAGTGGTAGTTTCAAGCCTCAGTCCATACTGTTTATATCTGTCTCTCTTCCACACCCATAGTGTATGAACTCATACTAATTTCAAAGTTCAGACCTTTTTAAAAGCATAAGCACTCCATTGTCTATCTCTTCCATCTTCTTTCATTGAAAAAGATCAATGATGGTCAAACGTACTAAGATCATTAAACCAACCAAGATAATTGCCTTGAAGCAGCCTAATGTCATTATCAGATGATTCTCATTGATGTTCGCCATCACATTTAACAGAGTTCTTTGTATTGTTAGGTCAGTGTTTGACCTCCCTCCTCATGCTATCACATATTTATTAAAATCAAGAGAGCTAAGAGGCCACATATTGTGGGTGTAGTAATTTCTCAGCCAGTCACTCCAAGTTCAAGCGAGATATAAGCAGAAGGCAGTGAGAGTTCTGCTGACACAAATAGGATCCCCCTTGGGCTATTACGTTCACAATATTCAGAACCTCAGTATAGGTAGCAACATTGATCATGAAACCTTGTGGGAAGCAGTGCAACAGCATAATATTGTTTTCATAGCTCATGATCCAAAGAGCCATCTCAAACATCTTGGTGTGCATGACTATGAGTACCTCCATGCAGAGCCACCTGTCATTGCTTCTACTTCGAGTTATTCTCACTGGGATATTTGCGCCTCTTCAGCAAGTACTTTTATCAAATCACTATTTTCCCATGTCATGTCACACATGTACAACTCTGTTCCATCACTCTCATCATCAGATGTCCTTATGCAGCACATACCTGACATTGAACTTTGCCATCTTGAACACCTTGATGCTGACCTTCATTCATTTGCTAGAGTCATATTTGATGATGTCCTCAACCTGCTGGATAAACTTTTCCTGCCTTGTAACATCTGATTGATTAGACTTTCTTTCTGCAGGGTTTACCAAGAGTGAAGGTGGGAGAAAAGACTGGGTAAGGGGAACCAAGGAAAGGATAAAAGCTGAAAATGGTGACTTACATTGCATTTAAATTTTTGAAGATTGTAGTTATCAAGGAAGCAAGGAAACAGAAGAGAGTTCCACAGGTGAGAAGTGTGAGTAAAGAAGGTTTTTGAGTAGAAGTGGCAGTTACATTTAACTAATTCAACAGTAAAAGGGTGGAACCTAGATTCCAGTCTAGTAGCACACTTAAACTCACATAGTCTGAGCACCAGGAGAAAAAGCTCATCAGAGCAGTGGCCATGAAGATATTTGTAGAAAAGACAGAGGGAAGCCACATTACATTAGTGAGAAAGAGACTAAAGTCGAGATGCCAATTACATTGCAGATCCTTCTTTGATTTTGTCAAAAACCTTGAGATGAGTAGCAGAAGCACCAGGCCAAATATGGCAACAGAATTCAATCCACTGGTGAATGGTAGATTTGTAAATGTGCAAAATGTACTCTGACAAGAAAAATTTATTGTGTCAGATTAAAAGCTTAGGCTAGGAAAGAAATGAAAATGTTATAATTCACTTCATATCACATCACATTAGGTTGTCTTCTATGTATAGCCCACTAAAGATTTTTTAACATTTCAACCAAAAACAGCACTGGCTGCTTTTAAAATTTTAGGTAATCCCCTCTCTTAGTTAAACCAAAGAAGGTATAAAACTTGCCAATTATTAAATCCAGAAGATTATATATAGGCCAACGTTTGGCCTATATATAAGTATATTAATATTTAATTCACACTAATGTTCCCTGCACATCTGACTTATCACCATATATCTTGACAAAGTTATTTATCTCTGGTAGCCATTTAAAGTTGACAGAGAATAAAACAGGTGAATGACCACCTGTATAGATTAATCATATGTAACTATCAAACCTACCAAGGTAAAGTGCAACAAAATTACACCCCTTGTTAACCATGAACTCAGATACATTATATCATTAATACAGAATATACACTCCATTTTGATACAAATGTCCACACAAAACAAGGCTTAAGGTAGAGGGTTATTTAATATTTAATTTAAGCAGTTAATCTTCTTTGTAAGTCAATAAACATTAGTATATCTTAATTTTTAACCATTAATCTTGTTTGCAAGTCAGTAACCACCACATTTATTTTCATTTAAAGAGTTAGTACATTTTTAGAGACAGCATGTGTGTGTGTGTGTGTTTGTGTGTGTGTGTGAGGGAATGAGTGAAAAAAATCAATGATAACTATATGAGATAGATATCAAAAGGGATCAGACCAAGATAAGAGATATCATAAAAATGGTTAATATTAAAAAATAGAGAAAAAGAGATTGGATATGGGAAATAGAGCAAGAAGAAACGATAACAGATGGAGCAAAAGGCTGCTTCATTGGAGGGCAGTACACAATAAGAAAAGACCACTCAGATTAAGAAAGGATATACAGATTGCTGTTGAAACATGGCAGAAAATGGTTGTCTTAGTTATGTCATCTATGGCAGTAAACCTGTTCAGAAATATGTAAAGTACCAGCTTTCTAACAGCAATGGTTAAAAATAGCAAGTGAAGCCCATCATTTTGATGAAGACCACTCTTCTTCAAACATTGTTGACTGGCATGAGAGAATATCAAATAAAGAACTGTACCAGAAACCACATCATTTGAGGAATCGCAACAGCTAAAATGGTTATCAGATGTAACTTGAAGAGAAAATAATGACATAATCAAGATACTGACATCCAACACAGTTTCAAATAAAAGGTTAGGAAGGAAGTCTCTCCAGTAATAATGGTAAGGGTGATAAAAGCTACTCAACTTGAGAAACCTCTTTTTCAGAAAAAATGTTTTAAAAGAAAGATTCTATAAATTTCAACCAAAAGTGAACTGGTTGCTTTATTAATGAATACCAAATGTTTCCTTATAAGGAAAAGGCTAATATTGTCATTGTCATTAATATTTATTCAGACTCCTCATATTTTGGTCAAAGTTGACTGTAAATTTTATAAGTTTACCATAGCTGGTGATACTAAGAATAAATAACGTGTATTTTAATTTCATTTTAAACATTATCTACATTTTATCGGTAATAAACTGTAAAATGTCTCAAAGCCCTGAGAAAAAAATGTGGAGTTACTTCCTCTTTTCTTACCCATAATCCTGTTTCAAAATGGCAGACCCTCTGGATACAAAGGGAAAGAAAAGTTTTGTCATAGAATTTCTGTTTGCATCAGTTGCTTTTGTAGATGATGTAACTTAGTATTAAACATTCACTTCCAGCATTTATCATATATATCATACAATTAAAATGTACTAATATACTCCATTTTTAATACACACAAACTTGTTAGAGACTATACAGTACCTCATTCTGTCAGCAAACAAAGACTTAGCTTCTTTGAGGACACATTTAGGATTATGATGAGCAGACACAATGAGACATCTTGTCATCAGAATTATCACACTGTTTACAGGCAGATAAAGGGATTCCTGTACTAGCAAGTGTGAACCATGAAGAAGATTGTGATTTCACTGAATTCTGATTTGATAGCCAACTCGAGTCACTGCAATTGAAAAGCATCAAAATGCCAAATGCTTGCCATTTTCACTTAGTTAAAATTACCAGAAAAAGAAAAAGTTATTACATCAGTTGGTTGAGAGTTAGCGGATAGAAGAGTTGATGCATGGCATTTAAGCAGTGACAGCAGTCACTTTCTAACAATGCTACATGTTGAGATCATCTTCCCAGACTGATATAATCAAAAAGTCACCTTCTTGAAAAATTGAACATTGTTAGATTTGAATGTTGGTCTCAAGCACTAATGTTGTTTTAACCACTCAGTCATGCACTCATTTATATTTGCATGGATTTACATATCTTGATTATAGAGTTCTGTTCTCTCCTGTTAAAACTCATTAAATATCAAAATGTGTCTCAACAGGTCAATGGCTTGGATGAAAGTGTAGTATCTGTTCTTTTCTGAACAGCATTTCAGACAGAGAAACAATAAAATAGTAAAAGTAAAACTGTGCATTATACAGAAAGATATTAATCCGACATTGTTTCTTATTGTTGCAATATCCAAAAACCTAAAATATGTCTTCAAACATGGACAGATGTAGCCAGGATTAAAGCAATAGTTATCTTACACATTTAAACACCATAATGTAAACAATATGCAGTCATAGTATTAGCAAAATAATAAAACCAGCAAATCAGAATTAAGGATTCATACAGAACATTGAGAATCTAAAATTTTTATTCAAGTTGAGCCCTTCTCTACTGATGGAAGCAAAGAAGAATTGATATTTAGACAGATATGGGTATAGTGACTGACACACAGATAAGTGATCAAAGAAGAAGCATACAAAAACTTGTGTTTATACTATGAACCATTTATTCTTTTTATGGTGACTGTAGTGAAACATAGTTTGCAATGTCTCTTGGGAATTTCTGTTTTCTTTTTTGGTTCAGAAGTAATTTAGGGCAAGTAAGGATAACAATTGTTAAAATAGTCAAGCTCAAGTCAGCTTTGTGCTTAGTTGGAATGATCAAATTACTTACTTCATGCATAGGGCTGCAAGCCACACCCAAATGTTGTTGTTGCAGTATAAGTAGAAAGAGAGTTCAGTCATCAGCGGACTGAGGAAACTAACATTCCTCAGCAGGAGTGTAATTATCATGTTGTGCTACATCATTGAGCAAGGAAGAGAAAGAGGGTGTGTGAGGAAATGTTTGCCTTTTCATAGACTTCAACATCCAAACAGGGCAGTCATATTTCTGGTTTCTTTACTCTTATGGAAGATTGTATTTCTTTTTTTATTTTATTATCCTTATTTTATTTATTGATTTTATTCAATTTTCCTACAAGCTAACTGAGACCCGAGAATTCTCCATACCAAAAGCTTAGTTAAAAAAAAAAAATATACCATGCCAAAATCTATCAAATGAACCCAGCAAAACTTGTTAACTACAATTAACACTTGAAATATTCTACAATGTAATAATTATCTTTTCTCAGTTTTTATTCATTCACATGTACACCTAACTTTATCAAGCAAATACAGGCTTGTCGCCTCTGTCTGAATTTCTGAGATAAGAAATTATCATTATTACTATTGAATCAATGGTAGTAAAAATGACAGCATATTTCCTTAAGTTGATCCTATTATTAGACATTTTTCACTATGTATCTATAAGAAAATCATTTACTATTATCATAGATACTCAACCCTTTTATGGTCAATCTCTTCACCTGCCAGTTTCATAAACATCTTGGAACAGTCTGCTATTATGATAATGAATAACACTGCCATCTGATATTGCAAGTGCAAAAGTTATAATTATTATATCAAAAAGCTATAAAATATATATATATATATATGTGTGTGTGTGTGTATATATATGATTAAAACAAAATTTAGCATTTTCATTTAATAACTGACAAAAAAGACAGATGAGAGTTAAAATATGTTCTCAAAATAAAATCACACATTATAGGATTAAACAGTGATTTGGGTTTACTCAGAGAATATAGTTTCCCCAGGGAGCCCTCTAACCAACAACATTGTCTGGAAGAGTGAGTTCCACTTCTTTGTTTATTCATCTCACTGAAAAAACTCTAAAAATTCCAACTTTAAAATCTTTCTCTTCATGCTTCAGTTTAATCAAAAGGCTAATATATAATAAATATCAATCTTATTGTCAATTATTGTTATTTTGTTGTCTTTTTATTCCTCAAATTTTATCAACCAGCCTATTACATATATATATATATATATATATATATATATATACACACACACACACACTGGACTCTCCTGTCATTTATCGACATATGAGGGTCAAGCAACTCAATTCCTAGGAACTGACTGCCAGACACCTGCACATATGATTTGATTATAGTGGTGAAGCTTTTATGCAGAACCAACCACACTTTGTGAAGAGCTGAATATGGAGACCTGGTGTACTACATGTCACAAGGACCCCAAACAACCTTTCACAGTTTTTGAATTCAGAGTTGTCCTTTTCCTATACCAGTTGCTATCCAAAGCTGTAGAACCCAGTCTGTCCTGCTATTTACCCATAGCTTGGGGGAGAAGAGGAGGATTCATACATTTCCCAAGGGTATTGGCACATAAGTGAATGTAATGGACTTGACTGGAATTCGAACTCAGCTCTCTGATTCCTCAATCTGAGCCACTATCCATTACTCCACCATACCTCCTACAAATATATATGTGTATGTAGGTATGTATGTATGTATGTATGTATGTATGTATGTATGTATGTAATGGAGGTATGGTGGAGGAATCTATAGAGGCTCAGAAATAGGAATCAGAGAGCAGAGTTCAAATTCCAGTCAAGTTCATTATATTCACTTTGGCAAAGGTATGAATCCATCAGTTTTATCCCCCAACCCCTGCTATAGGTAAATAATAAGACAGACATGGTCCTGTACCCCTGGGTGGCAACCAGTCTCAGAGAAAAACAACTCTGAATTCTAAACCTGAAGAGGGTCATTTGAGGACCTTGTGGTACACTATGTACATCATTCTGAGCATCCAGAATTTATGCTGGGAGTAAACTGCTTCCATATTGATAGAAAATGAATTCAGTATATATACAAAAATAGAAAAGTGTGTAAAACAAGGATGTGTCTTCTCACCAGACTTATTTGCCCTTTTAAGTGAGGCAATTCTGAGAGAATTAGAATTCTTACTAGATTTCATTATTAATGGCCACAATCTTAACAACATTAGATATGCAGATGACACAGTGGAGATGGCACACATGTAAAGGAAACTACAGGAACTCTGATAAAATATAGTAAAGGAAGGTGAGAAGAAAGGTCTAAACATCAATTGTAAAATGACAATGTATGTTTGTCAGCAAGATAAGAGCCCAACATGTGGATTACAAATTAGTGATATCAAAATCAAGCAGCTGCAAAAATATAAATACTGAGGTGATGTTTTAACAGAGGATGGAAAGTGCAATACTGAAACTTGAATATATATTGGGATAGCGAAAAATGCCTTCCAAAAGCTAAACAAAGTATTAAGAAACAGGAAAATCTCATCAGGAACAAAGAAAAGAGTACTTAATTATTATGTAATATCAGTCATTTTACATGGCTGTGAATGGTGGGCAATCTCCTCACAGGACAAAAATGAAATCTAAAGGCACATTTGGATAGCAAAAGTTACCTCCCAAAATTTAAGCAAATTATTAAAAAACAGGAAGATTTCATTGGAAACAAAGAAAAGTATACTGAACTGTTATGTAATATCAAAACGGCTGTGAATACAGGACAATCTTATGCTCGATGAAGAAGAGATGAGAGGCAGCAGAAATATAGTTCTACAGAAGGATGCTGAGAATAAAATGAACTGAACATGTGAGCAACAACTAAGTTTTAAAGAAAAGAAACAAAGAGGATACTAATATTTAGTATATGAAAATAAAAATAGAAATTTCTAGGATGCATAATGAGGAAAATTGGCTTGGAAAATTTGATATTCACAGGACAGATTGAAGGCAAGAGGCACAGATGAAAGCAGCATATAATCTAGATAATGAGCTTATGTTAAGGGTTGACAGAACAGGGATTAGAAAAGATAACTAAAAGCTACAAAGGACAGGAAATTGTGGAGATCTATGATTGGTAATATCTTGAAGATGTTATAGATATGTACTTGAGGTAGAGTGACTATCTTGACTAACATATTAGTAATATATGAATAATACTTAGTAGCTGTAGTGAAAAAAATACTCACATTAAATAAATTAAATTGTGTTTAATGGGCAAAAAGGCAAAACAATTAAATAAAACTAGCAATATAACCCATCTTCGACCAGGTGTTTCATTACTGGGAATTTTTGCCGTTCAATTGGAGCAGATTAAGTTTAAAGTCAGCCCACCCAGAAATTAATATTAGTAAAAACAATTGGGTACAACTGAGGCACATCCCCAAATGGGGGGGATTAACAATTTGAAGCGGGGGCTGAAAACGGCCGTTTTTGTTTTCTCAATCTTGCAAGGAAGGAACTTCTTCCATGGACCATCATAATAATAATGTACGATAATTTTTATTTATGATATAATTTTTTTTATAATTCTAATAATCTTTTGCATTAGATTTCAACTCTTTAAATTGATTGTACTGACTTAAATTTTGCCTTTGATTTTTGCACAAAGTGTAAAAAATCATTTTTTTTCAATTTGTCACCTTCAAGGTTGTAATTTTTTTCCAGCCAATTTTGACTCAAAACTAGCACCGAAGAATTATCTATCAAACAAAAAAAATTTCATCAAAATCGGATGAAAATTGTAGAATCTCATAAACAACATTCGACCACACACATTATTATATATATATATATACACACACACACACACACATTTTGAGAATTATAGATATAGATGTATAAAAATGTGGGATTATATCCTTGAAATTGGAAATGGTGAGAGTCAAAACCTGTATTCCTAATTTAAAAATGGTACGTACATGACAATCTTCAAATGACCACACAAGCAAAAATTATCCACATATTTTTCCTTTCCCCCCAAAATATGTTTCTTTCCCATTGCCCAACCCTATCTCAAAAAATAAAAAACCCTGGTTTTTGTCAAGAAAATCTTAGTCTGAAGGAAAGTTCAATGTCACAATTCTGGTATCAGAATACTTTATAAAAAAAAAGAAGGTCCACACCCACTGGGAGAGAAAAATGCAGTCAATTCTGTTTTGTCCACTGGCCATTAGAGATATGGAGCTATTTTTTGAGTTGAGTTAAAAAGAAAGGAACTCACTTTGATAAAAGGAGATCAAAGAAATTTGTTACTATTGTTAGTTTAACATAAAGCCTGGAAATAAAGCTGACATTGTGTAAAGGCTAGCATTCATTCCAAATACAAACAAAAAGAAAGAAGTAGACAGAATTGTGCCATTACTGCCAATAATAGTTGTTTATATTATTGTAATGGACATATGATTTGAATTTGTTTTCAGCTAAAGGGATTACACAGACCTGTTGGATATCCAATTAGACAATAACAATTCATAACATAGTAGGAACAGATTATGACTGGTGTGGTAATATTCAAAACTTGTCATTCCCCACTGAGAACCATTAAATCATGCCACAGGTAGATGTAAACCAGACAGTGACAGTGAAGTCTTGAGCCCTGGAGAACTGTCCTGTTGTCAGTTATAGACACTATTCTGAGACATTCTTGCATTTGACATGGTTCTGGGTTGATGGATTTTTTTCCATTGGTATTTTTCTGTTGTTTGTAAGTACATTGCACAATTTTTTAAAGCTCAAAAAAAACAAAAAAAAAAAAACAGAGTCTATGGAAACTTCTACTGAAAGTGAGGTAATGCTTCTCAAAGTTTTTAAAGATTCTTCCTTAAAAGCTGTAATAAAATATAAATGTATGTTTAAGATTTTATTTCAAATATGGTGAAAGTCCCCAGAAGATGAACCATGAACTGACTGATGCTCATGCCAAAATGATGAAAACTTGAAAATGTTTGACAATGAAGATCAACACTTGAACATTGATTTTAGGTTGTTAATTTATTCTTTTTATTTTGATGACAATTCCAGAAGAAGATTTGTGTATTTAAATACATGAATTAATGAACAATGTGTTCAGATGCATGAATTAAGGAACAATGTGTTCAGATGCATGAATTAAGGAACAATGTGTTTAGATGCATAAATTAAGGAACAATGACAATTATGCATTTCACTGAAAGTTTCAAGAAACTGAAACAGTTTTTACATCTAGTGATTTCAGGAATCAACTTGTAAAGACTGATCAGCATAAAGACAGCCATGATGAGTTGATAGAATTAAAATATAATTTTTATTGAAAAGGTTCCAGATAAAAATTTAAGCATTTTTTGAAAGCTCAGTGTGACTTCTTTTTGAAATTCACTATAATTTTGGGGGTCCTTTTTCTAATATCTGGGTTATCTTCGTCTACTAATAAGAAAAAATCCAATTTGAAATTTACTAAATTTTAGTTCCAAATGCTGCCTAATTCACTTATTGAAGTCCACTTTGACAATGCACTTTTTTTTATGCCATGTCCTTTCAGGATGTGGGAAAACATGGCTCTCCACAAATTCCTGTACTTTATTTCTCAACCTTTGAATCTTTAACATCTTTATCTTTTTTCTGCTATTTATTAATTGAATTATTGAATCATTAAGTTAATTAGAACTTGAAGAGTTTATTTTCAAATTATCCAGGAATGTCATGTGTTTTTCCAGGATTTCATCACTGTATATATTAACAGAAGATTTGAAAATTAAATGAAAAATTTTGGTCTCATTTGTTCACAGAAAAGAAGAGGTTTGAGCATGTACCATCATTCAAGGGAAAAAGTTTAGAGCCACAGTTATTTTCCAAAACTGAACATTGAGGAGTCAAAATTCCAGTTAATTTCTTGATAGCTATATACAAATTTCATGAAAGATCAATGAAAGTCCTTTGTGAAGGATTTTTTTAAATTTATTTTATAATGAAAGCTGAAAGTATTCAGACATTGAATAATGTATATTTAAATATGGACTGGAAATCAGGAGAATTGTCCACAATATTAAAAAAAAATAAATAAAAAATGCCTTAACAAAAAACTTTCATTAGTCTTTAACCAGACTTGTGTAAGTGAAAAATTGCTACCCAAATTCCGCAAGTAATTTGAAAAGAATTTACAAAACAAGCCAGGCTCTGTATAGAACAATCAAGATTGCCTCATCAAGCAATAAGCATTGGAAGTCATTTGATGGCTTCAAAAGTCACTGACATTCTCATGAGAACTGAAACCATGCATAAACTTGTCAGCAATGGCCATATGTGTTTAACTAGGAGACAGCCATCATGTATGTATACAGAGAAAATCTGGATTAAATCTGACAAAATTATAAAATAAAGAACTGGTAGGAAATCTTTATATGTTTTGCTATTTATTTTACCTTATCAGAAATTCTAGGAGTGAAAGGATTTGGAATTATTTCAGGTTTTTAAATTCTATGTAGCTTTGTTTTCTTGATTGTGTCACTGTTCCACATATATTGGTATTAATGTTTATGTGTCTATCAATTTTAAAATTAAATGTCTGTTTTGTTTTCATTGGTTTTGTGGGCATTACATGTATATCTCATGGCATCTCTGTATATGTTTAATTTTTGAAATTGTACTTTTAACTTTGTATTACAAATTGGCTATACGATTAATTTTGGCAGTGAAATGTCTAATACTAGTTTATATCATCTGTATATGTATTAAACATGATGATAATATTAGCCATTTCCCTACAAGAAAACATTTGGCATTCATTGTCCAAGCAGCCAGTACTGTTTTAGGTTGTGATTTATAAAATCTATCACTTTAAACACTTTTTATCCCATTTTCCAGTGTTGATGGGGATTTCCTTCTGATCCTTTTATTTGAAGAGGTGTGGAATGTTAACTTCTTGATTATATCATTATTTTCTCTTTGAGCTACAAGTGCTATCCATTTTAGTTGTTGCTGCTGTTGCTGCTCCTCAAATAATGTGGTTTCTGTTATTTGGTACAGTTCTTTGTAATTCTGTAGCGCCTGTCTACAATGTTCAAAGAAGGATGATCTTTGCCAAGACACTCAGGCTTTACAATGAATTTTAGGAAGCAGTTATATACAGCTGATAGTTTAGATATTCCTGAACAAGTCTGCTGCTATGCATGACATCCATATGATCTACTGAGACTGTTTAAGAACATGAATTGAGTTTCTTGGTTAATATTTTTGTTTTGTAGCTATTTCTTTCATTCTACCTCTAATGCAGCCTATTCTATATTCAGTTTTTTTATCATCTTCTTTTATGTGCTGTGTCACTTCAGGACGTAGGCGATCATGGCCCTCCACATCTTCCTGTTCCTTGTAGCTCTTAATAAGTTTTGACTGTTATTTCTCCCAAACCCTTTTCTACCATCCATTTGCTCAACCTCATGAAGTATGTTACTTGCTACTTTCCTCTGTCCTGATTTCCCTCCTTCTGTCCTGTGAGTATCAGGTTTTCCAAGCACTCCTTCCTCATCACATGCCCCAGAAATTTCCACTGCCACTTTCTGATGTTAAATATAAGTTTCCTTTTTGTTTTCATTTTCTCCAAAACCTTGTTGATTGCTCACATATTCAGTCCATGGTATGCTCAGCATCTTTCTGTAGAACCACATTTCTGTTGCTTCAAGTCTCTTCCTATTCATCTATGCTAAATTTCTCATAAATGGTCCATACATCAAGATATTTTAAGTATTTACTGAAATTTTATGATGGAGTCAGGGTAGGTGCCATCATTGTCTTCATTTCAATCCCAGATCATAGTTTCTGTATATGTTTCATGAATATTGGTTATTTCAAGTATCTTGTGGGTATTTACTTATTCCTTATCTAATCATGTGCAACTAGACTTCATGTTGTGATATTTTTCTATTTCAAGCACCTCATCATAGATCTACTGTAGGCTGAATAACATATGTAGTAGTAATAATAGCATCATTTAATATCATTGTCTTAAAAAATCTGTTTTTCCTTTGCTTCTGATGGTCAGAAAAGAAACAGTAATAAAAAGATCTTTATTGACCCATGATGTCAAAAGTGTGCATAGGTGTCCGCTGAAGCATTTTATGCTTTGAAAGCTGTCAGACATATAGATATCAAAGTCGACTACACACCTGCTACTAAGCAGATATAGCACAAAGTAAGCTAAGATTAGGCCAGGAATCCCCAGTAGACATGTCAAATAACTGTAGTCTCACACCAACATAATATTCCATGTATATTTATACATGGTCACAGTCTTAAATGAACATCCTCTAAGTGTTGTAATTTGATAATTTTTGCCAAGGTTAGTATTCTAAAAATTGAACAGCCAGGCCCCTTAAATGTTGAAACTAGTGAGTTTCATATATATATATATATATATATATATATATATATGGACTATTGTGGACTGTTGTAGCATACCTACAGACGATTATTGGTATATCCCCATTCACATAAATACAGTAGTAAATACTGCATGTTGGTCTGCAGTTGGAGATTCATTGTGGAATTCACTTGACTCACTTCTAACAGTTGACTGCTTCTTCTACATGCTACTGGCAAATCTTATATATGCTGTTCGTGTCCTAAGTATTATCATTCATTACCAACCTTCATGTGATTATTCTATTCAGTAACCTTCCCTAGGTTACAAGATGGATTCTCTTGCTAAAAAACTTTCAAAACTTAAGGAGCCTTAAGGAGTTTGGTTTTTAGAACTGAATTGCCAGAATACCCACACATGATTTGATTATAGTGGTGAAGGCTTGTATAGGATCAACCACACTTTTCCAAAAATATAATAACAGAAATTGTGCACAATGTGCAAAAATGTCCCCAAACAGTTTGGATTCAGAATTTTCCTTCTCTTAGACTGACTGCCACTCAAAGCAAGAGATTCCAGGCTGTTATTTAACCTAGCTGGTGTGAAGAAAATATGGATCTATACCCTTCCCAAAGGTATTTGTTTGAGTGTGAATATAACAAACTTGGCCAGAAGTTGAACTCTGCTCACTGATTTCACTTTCTGAGCCACTACCCATTACACTATCTGTGCATATATATATATATATATATATATATATATATATATATATATATATATATATGTGTGTGTGTGTGTGTGTGTGATAGAATTTTTGGGTTAGATTTGAATATGTGTGTGTGTGTGTGTGTGTGTGTGTGTGCATCTAAGTATTTCTATTCATTCAATAATGATATTCTTATTCAAGTAAATTAGGTGTTGTTATCAGTTATTTCTTACTGACTTGTATCAGTTCTTTGTCTGTTATAGTGTGTCATTTTTGTAGCCTCAAGGTTTTCGCTATTTTATGTCTCATCATGAACACAATTTTAAGTACACCATCATCAACATTGCTGACATCTGTTTCATTGTCCTCAGTACTGACATCGTCGTCTGGAAAATGTGAAATCTAGGGTAACGCTTAATTTTCTGCAGAAATCAATACCTTGTATGTTTACTTGCGAATGCAAGATTTCAAGTACAAGATCAGGAATTCAAGGGAAAAAGAGAAAAAATTTGAAGAAAGTAAAAGGTAAATAACAGAAAAAGTAGAAAATAGGGAAAAAGAAAAAGAGAAAAAAGAAGAGAGAACAGAATTCCAGTTCGGTGAAAGAAAAAGAAAAAGAAAAAAAAAAAAAAAAATGTAGGAAAACAGAATTCGAAAAAAGTAAAAGAAGAAAAAGGCAAATAAAAATGTAAAAATGAGAAGAAGTGGAAAAGAAGAAAAATGAGAAAAAGGATAAAGAGAGAGAGCAAAAGAAAGACAAAAAGTGCAAAAAGAAAGAAAAAAGAAAAAGAAAATAAAAAGAGAAAAAAAAAGGAAAAAGAAAATAATAAAGGAGAAAGACAAAAAGAAAAAGAAAAGAGAAAGAAAGAAAAAGAGCAAAATGATTTCAAGGGAGAAAAAATAAAGAAAGAAGAGTTAAAGAAATCCAAAGAATGAAAAATATGAAAATGAAAGAAAAAAAAAAATAATGAAAGTAAACACAAAAAAAATCTGAGTTATTGTCTGTTTCCTTCAATGAAAAATGTTTTCCACAGAAAATCCTTAGAGATTTGCACTGTCCCACAACAACTTATTCTTTTTAATTTTATTCTATTTTCAACATCATTTTAATATTTTTCACTTTCCTACTTCTATTTCACCTCAACCATTTAATTTTTTATTCTTTTTCCCCTTTTCATTAAGTTTTCTTACCTTACCTTTCCTTTCATTGCATCTTTATTCACTTTCTCTATTTTGCATAATACTTTTGTTTTTATCTGATATATATATATATATATATATATATATATATATATATATATATATATATTAAATCATTTTCAATGAACACTTGGTCAATATTCAATATATGCCTATTGGAAAATTGAATTATCTCCCTTGTCTCCTCATTCTCTTCACCAAAGCCACCCCAATCCCCACACATTCATATTACACTCTTTCCAAAACTTAGAATATCCATCACCAACACCAACCCATATCTCACTAAATACTCACTTATTCAAGCTCAGCCTATGGAAGTCTGTCGGCAACATAAATTCTGTTTCACTTAACAGCAAAAACTCTTAGACAAAGTATTATTCACGCAATTTTGTAATCATCTTTATTTGTCTAAGAAGTCAGATAATAGTCTAAGCGTGCTTTGTAAGCTCAACATTGGGCTTATGACTTGGTCAGCGATAACATTACTACTTTGATATACAGGATTAAAGCCGATATTTTGGAGGTTTGTCCTAATTCTCCAAGTCTAGACTTTTGCAAAGTGAGGATTTCTCCTAACCTATATCCTCACATGAATGGAATTACAAATGATTGATTCAAGATGGACATCAAACAATGCATAGGAATTTGGAATATAGGTCCTTTGTCAAAAGATTTCAATGTAAAACCAAACATGTTTATACTAAAGAGATTACCACACCCTATCTACCAGGCAGGACTTTTAAAGGAAAAAACGAACTCTTTCTTACTCTTTTTCTTGTTCTGTTTTGAGATATAGTAATGGTAACACACAGCTTATCTCCACTAAAGAAAAATTTCTGTTGCCAGGCATATCTGAATTTCAAATTTCATTTGGACAAGCTTGGACCTTCCTACATACAAAAAAAAAGGACAAAAAAAAAAACAGAGTATCAAAAGGATGGTTTTTTTCATTGAAACTGCTATTATTTTAACTACCTTCACTCCTCTGCAAGGTTTGTTTTAAAAAGCAGTTATTAGAATTGTAATAAAATCTAAACATATGAGGAAATTGAATTTATACTTTTTTGTTCTTGAGAATTTTCAACAAAAATATGAAACATTATTGGATTGTTTATTTACAAGAATAATTTTATATTTACCACATTGTAAAAGCTAATACAATTAGAACTAATGAATGCAATATTTATCATTTACTAATTTATAAAGAAATAAAGGGGAAAACATTTTTTTTTATTCATTAAGGATGTGTCTTCTCACCAGATTTATTCAACTTATACAGTGAGGCAAATCTGAGAGAATTAGAAGTCCTATCAGGATTCATTATTGCCATCCACATTCTTATTAATATAAGATATGCAGATGACACAGTGCTGATAACAGACATGAAAAGGAAAGTAAAAATCTCCTACAGAAGATAGCAAAGGAAAGTGAGAAGAAAGGACTAAAGATAAACTACAAAAAGATTGGATGTGTAGTTATCAGTAAAAGGATGAACCCAAAAGGCAAATTATAAATCAGGAATACTAAAATCAAACAAGTACAAAAATTTAAATATCTGGGAAGTGTTTTAACAGAGTATGGAAAGTGCAACGCACAAATCTGAAGTTGCATTGAGGTAGTGAACAATGCCTTCCAAAAGCTAAGCAAAGTATTATGAAACAGGAAAATTTCATTAGTAACAAAGAAAAGAGTACTCAACTTTTATGTAATATCAGTCCTCCTATATAGCAGTGAATGCTAAACAATCTCTTCCAGATGAAGAAACTGGAAGCAGCAGAAGTGCGGTTCTACAGAAGGATGTTGAGGATATCATAGACTGAATATATGAGCAACAACACAGTTTTAGACAAAATGGAAACAAAATGGAAATGGAAACTCCAATACAAACATCTCAGAGTGTTTGGGGGTTTGACAGTGCAGAGGATTCGAAAAGAGTTGAATGAGTCTTATAAAGGTGTTTGGAGTGATGGCGATGTTATGCCTCCATTCATCTTCCCATGGGGCTGCAGACACAACATGGAGGCCTACATCAAGTGCCTTGAGGAGACAGTGATATCCTGGGTCAAGAGAGTGGCTGCTGGAAAATACTATGTCTGGCATCAGGACTCTACATCATGCTACACAAGCAGGAGAACCCAGATATTGCTGTCTGACAATTTCTGCAAGTACATCACCCTTTACATCTGGCCACCTAATTCCCCAGACTGCAACCTCCTTTATTATTATATGCGGGGCCCAGTTGTGCAAGAGACCAACACAAACTACTTGTAACACCAAAAATGAACTGAAGGAAAAGATTTTGGCAACATTCAGCAACTTAAACAATGTGACTGTCCAAAAGATTTGCAAAAGATTCCAAATTTTCTAGAGGCCATTCACTCTTTAGTATCTCAAGATATTTTTGTGTAATTTTGGTAAATATATCCATTAAAATGTGGTGTCAGCGTTATATTCATTTTTGCGTAATTCATACGACAATTTATCCATCGCACCATGTATATCCTCCCGTATGGCAGTGAATGGTCAACAATTTTCTAACAGATGAAGAAGTCTCTTTAAATAATAGAGATTTGGTTCTATAAATGGATTCTGAGAATACCTTGGACTAAATCAGAAAGTGTTGAAATTTATAGGACAAATTTACCACATTCCTCAAAGTTCTACTAACAGAAGACAGCAATCCTGCTCAATGTACTCATGATGAGGAAGGCTATGCTGTTGATATAGGTGTTCATAGCTAGGATAAGAATGATCTTTAATGGAAAATCAACATCCTCTACCAAAGGGTTCCAAGAAAGAACTCTCAAGATAAACTTTTCCAAACAAAATTTATGATCTGGATTTCAAAGCAGTGATAGCATCTGCTCTAAATCCATCATAAAAAAAATTATGGTGCATATTTAGTAAATACCAAACACTTCAAATAGCTTGGTGTATGGATCAGTTATGATAAATTTAGCATAGGAGTAAATGAAATTGGATATAGAAAAGACAGCATTAGAGTTAGTTTTGCCCAACATCACAAATTGCTACAAAAACATAAAAACTCAGAAAGTCATGTACTTAAATAACATTGTCAGATCAAGATTTTCATATGAATGTCATGCTCAAAGAGAAAATGATGATATAAACAAGATGTTGAGTTTCCACACTACTTCAAATAAAATATTAAGAAGGAAACCTGCATCAATACTGGAAAGTGCAATAAAAGCTACTGGACTTAAGAAACCTATTTTTCTGATAAATTGTTTTAAGAGAAAAAAAATTATAAATTTTAAGTGACAGTGGCACTGGCTGCTCTAACAATGAGTGCCAAATATTTCTTTATAAAGAAATGCCTTATATTGCCTTTACCATTATGAGAAAGGACAGATTGGAAAATTTAATATTCACAGGATGTATTGAGGGAAAAGAGTGGTAGAGAGAAACAGTGAGTAACTTACCTAATGAGTTTGGATGGAAGTAATGTCAGAGCAGGAACAAGGAGTGATTGTAAAAAGTTAAATGTTTCTTAGATCAAAAAGGAGCAGGAAATTGTGGAGAGTCATAATCACCCATATCCTGAAGAATTCTATTTATGGATATCCATATATAACACATGTTTCAGATGGTATGAAGAATGTATCAAATGAAATATATGGACAAAAGATAAAACAAGAAAGTGGATACAATTTTGAATAATTCATCAACTAACAGAATTAAAGGTTTGAATCCATTTAATCATATTCTAAAAGGAAAGTGAAATGTAGCTTGCTTGACATTCATATCACCTGAGAAGGATGAAAATAACTTTGGTTTTCTAGTCTAGATAACAGAACAAAGGGAACAAATCTAATATTGTGATTTTTTTTCAAGGTTATGAAAATTTAAAAGTATTACCTGTATTGAAAAATATGGATGGAATTATATGGCTCACCTAGAAAATGGATTAAAAGATAGAAAATAAAAATACATTGATATAGGCAAATGAATTATGGAGTGATACTAAAGATGCTCTTTAAGTAGAAAACATCTAATGCAAAAGCCATTGGATTCAATCAAACTAAGTGAAATCACTACATACAATAAAATACCCAATTTACAAACACAAGTATATGGGTAAACTATCAAATGTTTCAAAACTTTTGTTTTTTTTTAATCATTTCTCCCCCAAGCAAGGCAATAAAGTCACTAAGGTACAAGGGGTTACTGAGTGGGAAAGAATAAGAAAAAAACATAATAAAGAAGCAAGAGCAATAAAAGAGGAAGAATCAAGAATAATGATTGAAATTGCATTTAAACTTCTGAACATCAGTGTTAGCTGGAAAGGAAAAAGCCAGAATGGTGTTCCACAGGTCAGATGTGTAAGAAAAGTAACTGCTAAAAAAGAACTTATTGTTACATATAACCAATTTTACTGTAAAAAGATGAAACTGTGTTGCCAATCTAGTACTTTGCTTAAATTCATAAAATCTAGATACCGTATTTTATCAGAACAATTACCTTTATTCTATTTATAGAAAAGGCACAAGAAAGCTATATTATGTCAGTGGGAAAGTGACTGAAGATGGGATGCCAGGTCAGGACCAATAATATTCCAGATACTTCCTTGGATTTTATCAAGAATCTCTAAATATATAGCAGGAGCACCAGACCATATGTGGCAGCAATATTCAATGCATGGATGAATAGTAGACTTATAAATAGGTAAGATAGATTCTGGAGAGATAAGTTGTCTAGCACTACACAGTAAACAACTTTTGTAGCAGAAGACCTAGCAATTGATTTGATATAAATATTTCCATTTCATGTCAGCAGTGAACTTTACCTCAAGAAAGTGCAGCAACTCACTCACCTGGAGGTTAGCAACAGCCGTGCAGGAAGGGGTCTCTCAGATCATTAAGAAAGAGCAGTTTTGTTTTGGAGATGTTAAATTAAGAAGCTATTCCTTGTCCCATTTCACAGTTTTTGGTTACTTTTGAGATCTGCTGCCAATTTGACCATATCGAACTCATTAAACTTACTAGTAAGACAGAAGTAAATAGTTGTGTCATAAGCATAGATAACGAGTTGAGAGTTGAAGCCATCAGAAAGGTCAATGATGAAAATTAGGAACAACTTAGTTACAACATTACAAAAGGACAAATATAGTCCCTTTCATAGTTCAGTGAATACATAAAAATATATGACTAAGATGTGACTTCTCATAAAATTTATTTAACCTATCCAGTAAGGCAATCTGAGCAGCTGGTGTTATTATGGCTAGCAAGCTTGTCTTGACATATCAATTACTACTGAGTAGTGGGAGGGGAGACGATCTTCTTTAGTTACTCCATACTTTTGGCATTATGCCACATATAATCTTCATTTAGTAAATTATACAGCAAGACAACCATAAGAGAAATAGAAGACCTACCAGGATTTATTATTGATGGACATAGTATGCATTGATATGCAAATGTCATTGTGTTGATTCACCTATGTGCCATGTCCCATCAAGACATCAGCAATCATGGCTCTCCACAATTTCTTGTTCTTTATAGCCCTTAGTAATATAATACTCATCTTTTTTCCTATATCTGCTCAACCATGATCTGACAATCATTTACATAAGCTCATTAGATAGGTTGTACGCTTATTTCTTCTGTCTCTCTTGCAGCTCAAAATATCCTCTGAATATTAAATTGTCCATGCCCTCTTTCCTCATTATTTGCCCTAGAAATTTTAACTATCTTTTTCTGATGATAAGTATAGCTGTCTCTTTTGTTTCCATTTTCTTTAAAACATTGTCACTGCTCAAATGTTCAGCTCATGGTATTCTCAGCATCCTTCTGTAGCACCACAAGTTTCTTCTCCATCTGTGATGACTTTGTCCAGCATTAACTGACATATAGGAGTATCAATATTACATAACAGTTCAGCAATCTTTTGTTTGTTTCCAATAACATTTTCCTGTTTCTTAATACTTTGCTTAATTTTTGGAAGACTTCTTTTGCTATCACAATGTACATTCAATTTTTGATTTTTTTACATTTTCCATCCTCTATTGAAATACTACCTACATATTTAAATCTTGCACTTGTTTAATTTTGGTATTTCCAATTTGTAATTAGTACTGGGCTGTTTCTTGCTGAATTCAAATGTTAATAAATCATTATCAGAAGAATAAGATCTACAGAAAAGAAATATTTTCTCTTTGAGACCTGTACGTTTTATGCCAAATATTGTTTGGAATGTTAAGAGCTCATCTCAATCTAAGACTTTTGTTTCAACTGAGATTACCAACATGAAAATGCAAAGAGTGTATAATGATTATCTGCACAGAAAGGGAAATTTGCAAGCCAAAGTTGGTCTGATTTACTGCACTCACTTTAAAACTAATGAGCTTGGGGAAGGCATACATCCAACTATTTTCCCCTCACTTACAGATTAAATAGCAGGGTATATTAGGCTCTCTACTTTTGAGTGGCAGCTAATCTAAGAGACTGACAACTCTTTATTCCAAACTGTAGAAAAAGCAACAGGAAATGACTCCACTATCTTCTTAGAGATCATAAAGAAAACGAATCTGTGGTAAAAGAATTCACTGATATCTTAAAGGGAGCTAGCATTTTAAAAGAAAAAATTCTCAAAGATAATATACAACTTTTGTTTCATTTGTGACTGCTAAAATAAAATTAATTAGAACTTAGCTGTTCAATGAAACTATATTTGTAAGAATTACGTTTTATCTGTTGGTTTACAAATCTATAGCTATATGTATGTGTGTGTGTGTGTGTGTGTGTTTGTGGAAGGATGTAATGTATAGCAGCTTGGAATGAGAAATCAGAGATCAGAGTTCAAATTCCTGCAGAGTTTGTGACATTAATTTATGAATAAATACCTTTGGGAAAGGTATGAATCTATCTCTTTATCTCTTCTTGCTATGGACTAAATAGTATGGTAGATTGGGATCTTTAGCTTTGGTTAATAACCAGGACACAAGGAGAACAAGTCTGAATTCAAAAGCTAAGGAGAGACATTGTGACACACTATATGCACCAGTTCTCTAGATATTTGGTTCTTCTACAAAATGTGGTAGGTTCTGCAAAAGCCTTCACCACTATAATCAAATCATAAGTGCAGGTAGTCGGGCTGTTCAGTTCTCTGAACTGAGCTATATAAGTTTTTAACAACTGTTGGAGATTCTCAATAGGGATAGTTGTCTCTTGTTTTACCACTTTTTTCCATGGTTTGCTTCATCAAGGGATGCTATCTGCTACAACCTGTACTTCTAGGTTTCCCTGTCTATTGACTGTCCTGGTTGCTGAAACTGTAAGTGGTGAGGGTCTTGGAGTTCTTGTATCTCTTCAGTGGGATCCTACTTCTCAGTTAGCCAAAAACTCAGTTCTCTAAACAAGAGAATCTTTCAAAGAGGATAGTCCACCATAATTGACCCTTTTTGAAGTAGAGCCTCAAAAGTAATAAGCAACCTCTATACTAGCCTTCTGCTTTTTCAGAATAAGACCTTATGTCATGGTTTAAAAATATATTAATTGTTGAACTATACATCTTATTGTTACAGTATTCAATTTTCATATTCTTTTTCTTTGATCATACATTGTTTTCTTATAATAGTCCTTTCTTCCCACTTTGCTTTAATCAGAGAGAATATATGTTTGTCAGCAGAAGGGACAGCTCAAGAATTGAGCTACAAATTACAGATACCAGAATGAAGCTAGTACAGTATTTAATTATCTGGAAAATGTTTTAACAGATAATGTAAAATGTCACACAGAAATGCAAAGGTACATTGGAATCATAAAAGATGCTTTCCAAAAGCTAAACAAAGTATTAAGAAACAAGAAAAGCAGTTCATTGAAGTAATTTTTCAGTCAAGTATATTTTATCATTTTCTTTTGAAACCTATTAAATGTTTATAAAAAAAAAGTAATGAGAGAAGAGCCATATCTTTATTGTGTTGAAAGACATGTAAATCATTCTTTTTGCTGCTTGCTTGTCACTATTACCTAAATAATGAGCTGGATGGATTACTTTTATTGTGAGATGTTAAAAAGGATGAATTTGAATCAAACAATCATCATGTTAGTAAGCTTGTTTATGTAGCTTGTTTTGATCACTGCTTTTTATATCTGATTGGTAATGTTCAAGTGAGGGACTGAAGCAACTGAAATGACATTCATTGTCATGAATAACAAATTTATTGCTTCACTGAATTCTTCCTTAATCACATATCATTTTCTGCCAGATCTGAACAGATAGCATATATTAAAAATGATATTTCTTTTTATCCTAATGTTTGCCCAATACAAAGCGCAAGAGCCACTCAAGGTAGAGGGTTAGCAAGTAGTGTTGTCTTACAATAAATGAAGTTCATGGAGCTATGCAGGAAAGATAGCAGTTAACCAAAGACTTGAAGAGGTCAATATTGCAGTAATTTGGAAAACATCCTGCAGGGAGTCTTTTCCAGTTCTTGGGAAGTAGTTGTTTGAGTGGAATTTACTTCTGAGTATAGGAATACAAGGCATAACTAGGAGTAATGGATAGCAGCTCAGATTGAGGAATTGGAGAGCCGAGTTCGAATTCCAGTTGAATCCATTACATTCACTTACATGCTAATACCCTTGGGAAAGGCATGAATCCTCTTCTCCCCGCCAAGCTATGGGTAACTAGCAAGACAGACTGGGTTCTATAGCATTGGGTGGCAAAGGAGAAGGTAACTGACTCCAAAATTGGCCTGGAGAAAGTTGGGCTCCATCAGGCTATCTTGCCCAAGATACACCATTTCTACTGTAGCTGCAGTACATGTGGTGTCCCTACAACCCTTATGGGTCACAGGATTTTGTGATTGGAATATAAAGGGAATAATGTTGATTCACCCTTGTCTATGTGGCATGACAGATCCCAGTTGTAAAAGTCAGGGAGTGCTAAGGACTAAGGACTATAGCACGGATTGTCTGAAAAAGTAGGTTTTCACAAGCTTCCTTGAGAAATGATTGATCCTGAAATTTAAATACACACAGCCAAAAAGTTTTGAGAAATATATTAGTCTTCTAATTAATATGGATGCATAGATGATGCAATGGTTAGTAGTTCAGACTGAGAGATTGTCATGTCAAATTCCAATTCATGACAGTCACTTTTGTACAAACACCCCAGAGAAAGGTATGAATCCATCTCTACAACCTACGCACCAACCATGGGTTTCATTTTGGTTCATATCTATAGGCATGAATTCTGGGATTTTTTTTGCTGGTGTACAGCTGCAAGTGGTATCATATTTTTAGTTGGGGTAGAGCATAGCCTCAATATATCATCACCCAAGAGAGGCCACATATAACAATGTTCATCTATTTCCTATATGTGGTAATGAGTAAAAAGCAAAACAGAACCTTTTAGACTTTTTAAACCTAAAATGTCTTGCCATCTTAGGTTTTCACTAGATTAAGTCCTGAATTGTTCCATGCTGCTGGTACATGGACATAGCAACATAAGATATGCACTGTGTCCCTTCAAGACCTGTAAGGCAGACTATTTTTTTCAGCCTTTGTTAGCTATTAGACCTGCAAAAGGACAACTCTGAATTCAAAACCATTTAGGTACAGAAACTGCAGCAGCAATATCTAACATGTTGAGAAAAAAGTATTGTGGATATGAGTGAGTGAACTTAATGAAAATAAGGAGTTATAAAGAAAAATGGAGTCGATAATCAATATATAATCCAAAAACAATATCTAAAAAAATCAGGATGCTTCTGAGAAGTTTGGAGAACAAAAGGTATAACATTAAAATGTAAAAAATGACTAACTCAAGAAAAGAAAAAAAAATTAAGATCTTTTATTCCATTTTTCTACAGCTCAGATCCTTTTTCTGTTTTTTGGCAAAGAATTTGAACGTAAATTATCTACTGATTTGTCAGCACTTTTGGCTGTCACAAGATATTATCAACACTTGTTTTTGTGCATTCATAGGGTTGTATTTGTAGCATGAATTCTGTTTTTTTGCTGGTGTACAGCTGCAAGGTACCATGTATTTTGGGCAGAGCACAACCTCCATATGCCATCACCCAAGAGAGGTCACTCCAGTCTTACCACCAAGGAATTGAATTTTGACCAAAGAGAGTGCTATTATTACTTCACAAGATAAACAGATGCCTACTACTACTACTTGTTTATAGGGTTGTATCTATAGACATACATGTTTTTCTTTCTTGATTTAGATAGTTGTATCTATAGGCAGGAATTTTGATTCTTTGCTGGTTTACAGCCGAGAATGGTACTATATGTTTTGGGAAGAGTGCAGCCTTCATATGCCACAGCCAATCCCAGCAAAATTGGACTGAATTTTGACCAAACAGAGCACTACCATTATCTTATGAAATGAGTGAATGCCTACATCTACTAGTGCTGGTTTAGACAGGTGTATCTATGGGAATGCATTCTGTTACTTTGCTGTTTTTCAAATGTGGTCAGGAGTAAAAAGGACAGTTAGAACATTTTAGACTTTTTTAAACCTAAAATGTCTAGCCATCTTAGGTTTCCACCATGTTAAATCCTGAATTGTTCCATGCTGCTGGTACATGGACATAGCAACATAAGATATGCACTGTGTTGATTGACATTCTATGTGCTGTGTCCCTTCAAGACCTGAACAATCGTGGTGCTCTACAACTCCCAGTACCCTATAGCAAAGTTCATCTATTTCCTATATCTCCTCTTCTGCCAAACATATATGCAAGCTTGTTAGGTAGGTTATGCGCTGCTTTCCTATGTCTCTTTTGCTTTTAATATATCACGTGAGTGTTAAATATTCCAAGACCTCTCTTCTCATTATTTGCCCTAGAAATTTTAACTATCTCTTTCTGATGATAAGTATAAGTGTCCTTTTTGCTTCCATTTTCTCTAAAACTTTGTCATTGCTCACAATCCATGGTATTCTCAGCATTCTTTTGTAGAACCACAAGTCTCTTCATCTGTGATGATATTGTCCAACATTTACTGTTGTATAGGAGTACCAATAATAGACAGTAGTTCAGCACTCTTTTCTTTTTTTCCCTGTGAATTTAATACTTTGCTTAACTCTTGGAAGACATCTTTCATGCTGTACTTCTGGTTTTTGGTGATTTTTTTACATTTTCCATCCTCTGTTTTTAAAATATTTGATCCTGGATTATGCCATGCTGGTACAAAATAATCCAGTAGATCCTGTTACCTGGAGTTGAGATGGATAATGCCAAGTAATCCCTATCACCCTGAGAGATGTCATGATGTGGAATTACCTGTCATAGGATACTGATGATCTAAATTACAGGAAATATCTGTCTATAAACAGTTGGAATTACTTCCTTTAATTTTCATTATACCAATAGATTAATTGACAAACTATACTGCAGTCTGAGATAAAATAATTTTGTGCACATTCTTTCTAATATTGTTTGACAAAGAAAAGAAAATTTTAAAATTCATGATGATGTTTTTAAGTTAACTTGTGAATTTAAAAAAGTTCTGTTTTCAAAAACCCACTTCATGCAGAATTTTATCTTCCATATTTATGGAAGCACACTTCATAACATTAAAGAAAATAATAAAAAAAATTAGAATAATAACCAAAAGTAATAAAAAACATGTTTTAACTTGATTATCATCAGTCAGACACACATGAAATTCAAATTACAAAGTGAAAAAAAAACCCAAAAAAATATCATTATTATTCACAAAGTAAACAGCTTTTTAATGGTTTTTTTTCCTTTCCTCTTTTTGATTTGGTTAACTTTTTTTCTTTTCTTTCTGTTTTCTTTAAATTTTTTATGAAACATTTTATAAAAGAAATAGAGGAAATCCAAAGAAAATAAATGTATTATTCACTTAGACAAATTTTAGGTTTCTGAAAATTGAATCGTTCTATTTTGTTTTAAATGCATTCTGGTGTTTGTTTGTTTTTTGCTTTTACTTCATATATGAAAATCAAACCAAGTGTTTGCTTGTGGAATGAAACAATATTTTGCTTGGACAATTGAATTATCCTCTCTATAAAGTGGTACTTATGCTTATTAATTAATTATGATTAAATATATAATCACAATATCATAAATTCATCTTTAAATCTTGTGGACACAAGTAAAAAAAACAAACATTAATTTCATGAGATGCAATGTTCAGTTGTTCAGATAATCTTTCTTTTATGTACCCTGACTCTTCAAGACATGGGCAATCATGGCTCTCCATAATTTCCTATCCATTGTAGATCTCAGCAATATTTGTTTCCTTACTATTCCTCCCAGTCCCTGTTCTTCCATCCCTTTTCTCTGTTCCTCTTACATTCTATATCTCCTGCGAGTGTCATATTCTCCAAACCCTCTTTCCTCAACATGAGTCCCAGAAATTTCAATACATGTGCTATCAATTCTGTTTGAACCTCTCTATTTAATAAATTCTATTCTTTTATCATCTACTTAAATAATCCAAAATTGCAACAGTAGAGGATTGCTTTTTCATGCATAATTATGGCCGAAACTTTAGAGGTTTAATGAAAGGGAAACTATCTGTTCGTAGTCAGTTTTAACATAAAAATTAATTAGATAGCCTAAGAACAGGAATGAAAGTTGAGCAGACTATAAAATCAAACAATACACAGTTACAACATCAAATTCAACAATACCCGATAACCCCATCATCTGATCAAGCAATGCTGCATGACTATGGTACCAGATTGAACAATGTTCTATGACTATCATCTGATCAAGCAATGCTTCATTAACATTACATTAAGTAAAGCTGAAATTATCATTGACACTTTTTGTGATATTGATTTGGGGAGGTGTTGAAATTCTAGAGATACTTCCTCATCACTGTTCCAAAAGAAAAAAAGTTCTTCTGAAAGTGATACATGACATTTGTTGAAAACCTTCAACATTTTATTATAAGTTCTTGTTTTATTTTCTGCATCAGCTCTAAAACCTTTATTTTAAACCACCTGACTTTCTTGGAGTGAGAAAATTATTGTGGCCAAGAAAGAAATTTGAGTCTGCGTTTTCATTTGTCTATAAAACCAACAAACTTTACACTAGGTATTTCTCTTTCTACTGTGCTCTCCCTTATATGAATACATGCGATACCCTTTATGTATTGTCCATCAGTTTTAATTAGATGCCTGCTTTTCCAGATGATGCCACATATCATGAAAAGACAGTTCCAGTACTTGATCTTGTAACAAAGGTGGGAAGTATTAAATATCTCCGGTGACTAATTAATAAGATTTATTGCCTGTAAAGAAAGGAAATCTTTCAGCAATTAAGTGCCAAGTGTTGATAAGGGTAAGCTCAGTGGTTACAGTACTGGACAAGAAATTGCAGAGGTAACACTCTGAATGCATGGATATAGACTACAAATTAGGTAAGTCATTTATACTGCTTGCTCTTCCACAAACATTCATAATCTAATATCTCTGACTGGATGGAAATACTTATTATTTTATCAATGTTTTCTTGTTAATCTATACCATTTCACTTTCAAAATGGGGATGGTACCAGTCAACATGTAATAGTCCTGATCCAAATGGAAAAGTACCATTCAAAATGGAATAAAAACCTAATTATTTTATAAAATTGCACCGAATCAGCAATAGACAATAATACAAGGTGGATAAATAGGGAAATTTTGGCTTGTTTGAAAGCAGTGAAACTTGACTTACTTTTCTGAGTCTTGAAGGGTCAGTGAAGGGGGTGAAATTTGCATTGGCATCCACCCCAATTTAAGCTTGATGTTCTTAGCCATATTGTACTGATTGTAGCATCTTAATTCAAAGGGTTTATTTTTCATCCCATGTGAGATTCCCATTCTGAGTGAAGCAATGAATTCAATAACTTCTAATATTTGTATGAATTTTATTGCAAGCATCCATAAAAAATAAAGTCAGTGGTACAGACACTTAGAAACTCAGAAAAGCCACACAAATTTGCCTCATTTCACACAAACGAAACTTCTTCCATGTAACCACCTTGCATGAAAAACTATTTTCAATTCAGACCTAGTTTTTTCTTAAAATTATGTTTTTATTCTATTGTGATAGGTATTATTCTATTCAGATTGATACAATTGCAATATGATTGAGTTTGATTTGGTTTATTTCATTTTACGCCATATCAATGTCAGTGGGTTATTTAATGCCAACAAGATTTTTACCATAGTTTTGTATGAATAGAATATATAAGAAATCAGTTTGTAGGAGATCAGGATTCATTGACATATTTTTGTAGAGGGTTTTTGTCAAGAGTTAAATGCATTGCTGGTAATTTTTCTTTTTAAAAATGTATTTCTGGTAATTTTTCTTTTTCAAAAATGTATTACTGGTATTTTTATTATTAAAATGTATTTTTATAATTTCATAGTATTTTGACTACAATTTATGGGTTAACTATTTGCTCAAGCAGTCACCCATCAAGGTACTGACCAGGTTCGATGTTAGGTAACTTCAGTGATTCAGCAAGAAATGGTGTTTCAATATAATATGTCCATAAATCCAATAAAGAAAGATAAGTCAATAAGATAATGCGTCATCTCAGAAATTGTGATAAATTAAAACTATTATATCTACTATATTACCAAAGCATAATTTGTTAATTCCTGACAATTAGATGGTTTTCACATGCGAGTCTTACATATATTTTCTTCCATTTATAATAGTTTACCATTTGTGCATCCAAACACTGATATACTTCTATAATTTTTGGTTGTTGTTTTAATTCTTTTCCAGATTTCATAAAGATGATCCCATCTTTACATTATTCATTCAGTCATTTGGACTGAAGTTGTCATAACAAGGACACTGCCAAATAGACTTGTTAGTACAAAAGAGACAACAAAATCAGTTTTTTTATACTTGAGTTTGGATATAAATAATATGGATAAAAATTGGTCATGTTTATAATAGAATCTACAGGTTGACATCAGTCACTTTTATACAAGTGTCTATCGGTGGTCGACATCTGTTATATTTATACTAGAGTCCAACAGTCAACATTTGTCATATTTATGCTAGAGTCTAACACTTGACATCTGTCATATTTATGCTAGAGTCTAACACTTGACATCTGTCATATTTATGCTAGAGTCTAACAAAAACATCTGTCATATTTATGCATCTGACATCTGTCATATTTATGCTAGAGTCTAACACTTGACATCTGTCATATTTATGCTAGAGTCTAACACTTGACATCTGTCATATTTATGCTGGAGTCTACAGCTTGACATCTGTCATATTTATGCTGGAGTCTACAGCTTGACATCAGTTATGTTTATAATTGAATTTACAGATTAATATTTGTCATGTTTGTACTTGAGTCTATAGGTATACCTTAGTGGGTCATCTTTGAGCCTGCATTCATTAGATAGTTCTTTTGAGTGGGAGGCATTTTACACCTCTGTAGGGGATGCAGCCAGTGTATTGTAAAACCCACAGTGATGTCTAAAGAAATTTGGATAATGTGAAATAATTATGTCTGTTACTGTAACAAGGTATAAAAAGGCAAGAAAAATAAGATACAAAGAAAACTAGTTAAAAAATATTAATGACAATTTATCACAGATGAGTTGAATTTTTTCTCTTTACTGCTTCAAAAAGGAAACTGATTTTCTTTCAACTTCCTGATCGATTCAACATTATTTTCTTGTTTTCTAGTCATTTGTTTTTTGTCTAAATACATAACACTTTATTTTCATTCCAATAGTGTCTTATTTCTCCGATTCCAATTCACCATCATTTACTGATTTTTAGTCCAATCAACTACATCTTGTTCTTTCCTTCAATCTTTTTTTTTTTATTTCAAATATATCCACATTAATATTCATGAGTTTTATAGGTCATTTGGCAATGTCCAACATAATGACAATATGATTCTAGAATGAGTTCAGTCTAACAACTAAAAATTTAAATGAAAATATATTTATGAATTTCGACAATGTAATTTTTAAATTCCTTTTTAAATATTTACAGATTTTGTCTGTATTTCTTTAATTCATAATTAGTAATATGACAATATGTTTTCTAGTCTCTTGATGAATAAGTAAAAAATTGTGCTTTTATATGTAAAACTTGGGATGACCCATGCCCTTTGTGCCTCCATGAGAAATTGCACATTATTAAACTTCTAAACAATAATAATCTATTAAACAATAGACATGAGTTAACGTTTTTTGGTCATCATCAGGTTTGAACAATTAGCTAAAAACAAGCATACAATAACTTGATTAATCCATAGCCCAATCATCAGATTCATGGTCTGAATAATTAGCTAAGAACAAGCATACAATATAATAACTTTCATAATCCATAGCCCAAATAAATAGTTTAAATACCCTACAAAAAAGATAACCCTTTATGAAGTCGTCAAAAAACAAATGTTACGGCAGTTTTTTTTATATGCACAAATCCCTTTCATCATAAAAAAATAAAATAAAAAAATAAATAAATCTCCATAGACACGCATACCAGACTAGGGTGAATACATCTTCCGTTTCAAATTTAGACACCCCCACCTTTCCCTGACTTGACATCTATGAAAGTAACTATATACTGATACTTATTATTAACACCCAACACACGCCTACCCAATTTAAACAATTCGCCCAAGCTGTTACCATGGAAATTTTGATTTTTGATTTCAATTATTAAAACACGTAAATTTCAGAAATACGTTATTCCAAAAAAAAGTAGGACAATCTAGCAGGCATCCATAATGGACTGATCCTCATCGTAGTGGTAGGCAATTGGTGTCCCTTATGTACTGCCACATCAATCTATATTTATGGCTGACACCAGCCAATCATTACTGTGAGGGGGAACCCAGGTGTATGCATATTTATTACATCATAATTATATATATATATATATTATATATATATATATATATTTCCTGTATAGGTGCATGAATCATTCATTCATACAAAAAACAAATATAGAATTCTCTTATTACTATATTTGTACAAAAACGCACAACCATCAAATTTAAAATTCAAATTCAACGATGCGACCGCACGTTCCAAAACAATAACACATTTCTCATAGCATTTTTTCGAATTACATCTATGTTTTCATTGTCCTCTTATTACAGAGAAGTAAAAAACAAGAACAAATCTATTTCCATACC
The DNA here is from genome assembly GCA_903632075.3 of Acanthosepion pharaonis. Classification (NCBI taxonomy): domain Eukaryota; kingdom Metazoa; phylum Mollusca; class Cephalopoda; order Sepiida; family Sepiidae; genus Acanthosepion; species Acanthosepion pharaonis. The sequence continues at coordinate 474,683 of CAHIKZ030001442.1, read as the reverse complement.
TGAGGATGTCTGTAGAAACAGACGAAAGCTAGTAAAAACTAAAAAAGACCTCATGAAACTGGAATTTATAAACAGGGATCATATCATTCATATACAGCTTCAGGGTTAGTGTATCTTATTGAAATTGTTTGCGAAGATGTATTCTCGCCATTTAAATCATTAACCTCTATATTTATTTTTTGTATGAATGATTCATGTAATTATATATATATATATATATAAATGAACACTGAGGTCAACACCAAGCAGCAACAATCTGTTTCATGCTTAAATGCAATCAACAAGCATGAAACTGGCTGTTGCTCATAGGTGTTGACCACAGTGTCTACTTTTATGTTTACATACACTATCTCTGATATATAGTATACCTTAAAACTATGTTTTTATCATACCCCCTGAGGAGTAGATGGTGCAATCTATGAAACTCTGGAGTTGGGATGCTGAATGTAACATCAATCAGCTAAGTGGCAAACCTATTACTTATACTAATTAATAAAATATGTATATTCACACAAGTTTATTAAAGTTGACTGACAAAGTACTGCGATTAAACTTTTTATTCAATTTTCTTGTGTTTGTAGAAGGGTTTTCTTGTCTGTATTTAAAGTGTGTCAAAACTGTTCAAATATTCTATATATCTCTGTGATTTTGGCTGTTCTATCACCCATTATCAAAGATACTTTTTTTTTTTTTTAACTAAACATTTTATGTCCAGAAAAGAAAACACTTATATGAACACAAGAAAAAGTGAATAAAAAGCTTAATCACAGTACCTTGTCAGTTGTCTTTAATGAAACATATATAAAAGAGTGACTACTGCCCAAATACACAAGATACATATCTATAAACAATCTGTGAGAGATACAAAACTTTATCATTTTTTCTTTTTCAAAAATGTATTACTGGTAATTTTTCTTTTTCAAAAATGTACTACTGATAATTTTTTTCAAAAATATATTGCTGCTATTTTTACTATAAAATTGTATTTTTATAAGTTCATAGGGTTTTGACCCCAGTTTAGGGTTTAACTATTTTCCCAAGCAGTCACCCATCAAGGTACTGACCAGGCTCAATGTTAGGTAACTTCAGTGATTCAGCAAGAATTATTATTGCTGTAAACACAAATATGTTAAAACATCTGACAAAGCATTCTATTTAGACTATTTACGTCATTCGGACACTTGTCCTCATCTTTACTGCCATATTAACAATGTTACAGCTTTTGTACACTTTGGCCTTCTTCAGGTGTTATACATAGAAATAGTAGACCGAGAACATCAAGGGAAAATATGAAAATTTAAGATATATGCTAAGCCACAAAAATCTCCTAAGTTGGCCAAGCATCGACATGAATACAGTATGGGAACCAATAATACAGAGAGCTAGTGAAAAAGAACAACAAAATAATTGTAATATGAGCTCTGGTAAAAAAATGTAAGCAATATATTAGGTTTAAAAGTCACAAAAATTTAATCACAGCTGATAAAAGTGCTGGTTGATTAATGAAAAGAGTGACTTCATTCAAAGTGTTGTGAGTTCAATACCTGGCCAGAGCTGAGAGAACAACAGCTTGGAAACTGGAGTTACTAAAGGGAATTAACTGAAGCTGAGATAACCAAAAAGGCATGGCACAAGGAATTAGAACAATCTACCCCTGTAGACCAAATAAAGGGTTTCGTTTAAAATTCCAATATCACCGGAAGAAGTACAATGACCAAAAGGTTATGAAAATGTCAATGAAGATGATGTCAAAAGTTTGAATGGTCTAAATTAGTGTAAATGTTTAAATACATGTAAAACAAACAAAAAACATGAAATAAAAAATACCAAACAAACAAGCAAAGAGTAACGAGAAAGGATACTAAAATAAAGTCATCATAAAATGTGAAACAAAAAAAAAAAAAAAAAAATGATAATAATAAAAAAAACAAAAAAAAAAATGAGGGAGGAGGTGCTAGCCAGTTTTGATCCTCACTGTTCATAGCCTCTTGAAGACAGGCATGTATAAATGTGAAATCTATAGATAAAATTCTGTGACTTCCATTAGTCCAAACATCACACCCTTTAAAATAGCCATACACTGACTGATTGAAACCAAATTTGGGGGGAGAAGTACAAATAGGTAAGGGGGTACAAAGTACAGTTGGTTTTACTAAGGTGTGTAGATTAGTACAATAAATTTTCATTAATTTTTTTTGAAAATTTAAGTTTTATTAATTAACATACAAAATACTTCCACTATTTTAAAAACTATTTAATGATTAAAATAACAAATACTTATTTAATAAAAATACAATATTGTTTTTTGCCGAGTTCAAATTTCAACCAAGTTAATTACATTATAATACACTTGAGAAAGATATGAATCCATCTCTTCCCCACCCGACCACAGCAATGGCTAAATTTCAGGACAGACTGGGTCCTATAAGCATTGGCCGACAAATGGTCTAGGAGAATGACAACTCTGAATTCAAAACCTGCAGAGAGTCATTTGGGGACTCTGGCATATTGTACAGCAGTTCTTTGTATTTCACTGTTCCCAAAAATGTGGTTGGTTCTGCACATATTTTCACCACTATAAACAATTATATGTGTGTGTAGTCTGGATGTTGGTTCTAAGAACTGAGCTGCTTGACTCTCATATGTTAAAAACAACAAGGGAGTCCAGTATATATATATATATATATATATATATATATATATATATATATATAATATGTTTCCAATTAATGTTTCAAAAATAAAACATTCCTATAACTCTGGATACATACATAAAAAAAATCCATACATTCAGTTAAAAGTAAAAATAAAATCATCCTTGATAATGGCTGAAAGTATACACAAAAAACACTTGGACATACAGAACATTCAAATAATTTTTATATAATTTATCTCCAGAAAAAAAGAAAATTATAACACAAGAAAAATTAAATAAAAAACTTAACTGCAGTACCTTGTCAATCATTTTTAATGAAACTTGTGTGTGTGTGTGTGTATATACATATATTAACATAATAGAATAGCTTGAGCTTGTGGTAGTTTTGCCAAACACAGCAAATTGCTACAAAACATTAACCTAAAAAATCCAAGCATATTATTAAATAATTTTGTCAGAACCAGATTTTCCTATGGATGTCATTCATTGTGCCAAACTCCTTCAGAAATACCTGAACAATCAACTGTATACAAGCACTTCCTGAGATCAGCGCATGAAGACTGTAGCTTTTGACAAGAATCATAATTCTTCGTAAGTTGGGATCTGGCGCTACAGAATCACCAACAAAGAACTGTATCAAATAAGAGAAACTACATCACTGAAAGACTCTGCAGAGAAGCAACAACTAAAATGGATATCACATGTAGCTCAAAGAGAAAATAACATGACATAATCAAAACATTTCACATTACTTCTAAAAAAAAAAAAAAAAAAAAGTTAGTAAGGAAGACCCCTTGTACTGGAATAAACAATAACCATTAGGGGACTTGAAAAATATTTTTCTGAAAAATTGTTTTAATAGAAAGATTTTATAAATTTCAGCCAATAGTAATACTAGCTGCTTTCTTAGAAGGAAATGCCTAATATTACCATTACAATAGCTGAAACCATTATTAACGTTTTCCTACCATTATTGCTATGAACAGTACTGTACCATTCGTCAATATATAACCATTATCATTGCTGATACCAATATCAACTTTTTTTCTACCATTATTACAATGCAATTGTAAACACTTTCTGAATATAGATTGAAATTATTGTAGCTTCTACAATAATCATCTCTTATACTGATATCATTATCAGTATTATCAGCGGCAGCCATCAATAAATGACAATTATTTCTTTATCTTCTCTTTAAGCCTCATTTTTATGAAACACTAGGAATTCTTTTAGTTTTTCTTCTTTCTTTTGCATCCACAATTGGGTTGTTTTTCAGTGACTCTAATGATTAAAATAGCAGGTCAAATGTACAGCCATCCATCCTTTACTTGCAGGTAGGTCATTGACATAAAAATAAATTCCTGCTTCTTAACTCAAAATGCTACTTCCTGAGATTGGGTTGAAGTAGATTTTCAGAGTGGACATTCTTCTTTCATCTAAAATGGAATTATTTTTCTGTCATTTTAAACGTTATTTCTAGGATTTCTCAACTTTTTTATGATCGTGTTCATAAATTTTTACTCTCTTCTCAAGGGTAATCAAAGAGCAGCAGAAAAGTACTTATTTATGAAACTATTTTAGTTTATGACATCTTTTCAAGCAGATCTGCTTTTTAGCTATAACTAAGAATATTGCTTGAATAAGTTTATTTTTCTAAGCATTATTTGATTGAACAAGCACAGATTCTTTCTTCATATGAATTACTGTTGCCGCCATATATTTATTTGCTGAAAACATTTCATTATTTAATATAATTTCATACTATAATATTCAATTATCATGTATGACATGACTTAACTGCACAATTCTTTTTAAAACTAATCACCATTTTATATATTTCCTTTTGCTTATATGCATTGTTTCTGTTTGGTTTTGATGACTGCACAGTATAGTAGGGTCAGTTGGGCACCATGGCACAATTGAATCCACCAGAAATTTGGAAACGACATGTTGTATTGCATGGCAATCATACCAATATGAATATTTCAGAGTGTTTGGGTGTCAATCTGACGAGAGTGCAGAGGATTTGGAAGGACTTGGATGGGTCTAATGGTGATTATAAAGCTACGGTAGCTTGGAAAATTCACTCTGATCGTTCTGATAAGAAAAGAACTTCAAATTTGTTGGTCCAGGCTTCAGACTCAGTGGAGGCTTATATTGTGCCATGTTGATGTAGTGCTGCTTTGGGTCAAGAGGGTAGCTGCTGGAAGATGCTATGTCTGGCAACAGGACTGCACCATGTCACACAAGCAGGTGAACCCAATCATGGATGTCAGACAATTTCTGCAATCACATCACCCCTTATATCTACCACCTAACTCCCCAGACTGCAACCCCCTTGATTGCCTTGGGGTGCAGTTGAGTGATAGACCAACAAAACTTTTTGTAATACTAAAGATGAACTGAAGGCAAGGATTATGGCAGCATTCGCCAACTTAAACAAGGAGACCATCCAGAAGTGATACAGGAAATTCTGAAGTTGTCTGGAGGCCGTGGTTGAAGCCAATGGGGATTTTATTAAATTAATTTATTCTCTAGTATATTAAGATATTTTTATGTAATTTTGGTAAATATATCTGTTGTGTTATTTTAATTTTTGCATAATTTAGATGATAATACATCCATTGCACCCTTTCTCTCTCTCTCTCTCATATATATGTGAATAAAGAGAAAAGGAAAACCTATTTTAGCCAACATATTTTGTCCTCTGGTGGATTTTATTAAAGCAAATGTAAGGATTTTATTTTGCAACAGGTATTTATACTTGGAAGTAAAAGTGATATTAGTTTGACAAAAGTTTTAAATTTAAGAAAACTCATAAATATGCGCTAACTGAAAGTCAAGGTAAATTATGGAGAATGGTAGGTAATGTAATATCTAATAAACATGGTTGTTTTAAATATATCATACTGCTTACTCTTACCCTAAAATTTACTTAAATTAACAGTAATTTTTTTTTACTTGAAATGCAATATTCATGATTGGCTTTTCAAATTATTTACAATACAAGCATATTGTTCCCCTCCACCAAAAAAAAAAAAAAAAAAAAAATCTAAAAAGAATTTTTTAATATAGTATCTTTGCCCTCTTAACTTAGTTCCTGCTAGTTAATTTCTGCCAACTATTTAAGAAGCAGTGAACTCATGCAACGGATGTGTCTCTGAGCTTCAGGTCAAAATGTTCAGATCCGAGGAAAACTCACTTTTGCTAAATTTATAAATATTAGAGAAATGAGACTAAAAAATTATTGATTGTACAGAAAAGCTCACACTTTACCCTTCATGATTATTATATTATTTTACAGCAATATTGCTTTAATGAAAATGCATTAGTGAAATCATCACTGAAAAGAGACATAGAAGCCCTTTTCCTACGTTGATACATTTTGCATGTAACCATTGTTTTTTCTCCAATTATGCACTCATTTTATTCATGTATCTCTCTTTATCAATGCATATTTTTTTATATTCTCTCATCATGGACTCTCTCACTCTCTCTCTCTCAGTGTTTGCTTATTTACTCTTTATCTTACTCTATGTACTCCAAAACTGTCTCTCTCATCATGTACTCATTCCCGCCTATCCTGACTATGTACTCATTTACTGTCTCTCATACCATAAACTTACTTCCTCTCTTTTGGATTGCTTAATAACTGTCTCTCATCATGTACTCACTTCTTGTTCATTTACTAATTTACTGTATGTCTCCCCTTGTACTCAATTCCTCATTTCCTAGTTGTATAATCATTTAGCGTCTCTTGCATCATGTACTCAGTTATTCACTTTCTAATTGTATAATGATGTACTGTCTCTCTCACTGTCTACTCACTTTATGACCACATACTAATTCACTGTCTCCTTCATCATATACTAACTTTCTTTCTGATTGTGTAATCATTTACTGTCTCTCTCACCATGTACTCACTTCCTCTCTTTCTGATTGTGTAATCATTTACTGTCTCCCTCATCATGTACTTACTTCCTCTATTTCTAATTTTGTAATCATTTACAGTCTCTCTCACCATGTACTCACTTCCTCTCTTTCTGATTGTGTAATCATTTACAGTCTCTCTCACCATATACTCATTTACTGAGCAGTATTCTTTGGACTCCAGCATTGCAAACAGCAAACAAAAGACCATTCTGAATGAGAATGTGAAACTTAGGCATTCTTCTTTTTTGTACTGTGCTCCTTCAAGATGTACACGATCATGGCTCTCCTCAGCTTCCTGTCATAGCATTGTTTGCCCCCCTTACTATTCTTAGCTGTCTGTGTTCTGCCATCCCTTTACGAAAGCTCATTTGATAGGCTACTTGATGCTTTCCTTTGCCCATATTGCCTACAGTATATCTGAGTGTCAAATTCTTCAAGCCCACTTTCCACATTATGAGTCTCAGATATATCAGTTCCTTCTGATTTCTGTAGAAACATATCTTCATTGCCTCAACTCACTTCATCTGTGAAGGAATTGTCTAGCATTCATTGCAATATAGAGTCATTCCATGTCAAATCAACTAGAACCTGATCATCACCAACACAGATATTTTCCAAATTTGGTACACTTATAGAGTATTATGATAGAAATTGAATAGTAACTATTTTACATAAGGGTTCCTGAGATAAAACCCTTTGACCCTAACCAGAGAGGTGAATTTTGTAAAATAGTCACAAAGTTTAAATCTCAAGATCTCAGTTGTTCTATTTATTATTTGTTTAAAGGTGAAATAAGATAATTTGATCTTGACCTTAAAATTTGATCTTTAATTTCTCAAAAATGTACCTTTAATTTTTTAAGTTTGACAACAAATTTGTCTGCTTTATGGCAAGATATGTACAAAATTTTGCGATAGACCTTTCACTGTGACCAGAGTTAAAAGGATCTTACAGAGTTGGGCAAAATTTAAAATGGCAGATTTGCTCATCTACCACAATATGCTAACATTTTTGTATCTCCCAATATGTTCAAGTTGTATATCTTTAGGAAGCTCTTTGAATGCTGATAAATATTCACTTAAGAACTATGATAATAAAATCAACAGAATTTGTGATTAAATGTTGACCAATTTAGTGAAAAATAAAGAACCTTATTTTTGGTTTTGTTTACGTTTTTATTATACCATAAAGTTTTATATGAAAAAGTGATATAATTATTTAAAAGTATCATGGATTAATGTTAATATAACATAAAAATAGATATTAATATTTAAACTTTTTGACTATTTTCCAAAATTCACCCTTTTGGTAAGGGTCAAAGGGTAATATCTCTAGAACCCTTTGACCTAGAGATGTAAAATAGGTACCATTCAATTTTTATCACAAAGCATGATCCAAATGAGTGATCCAAATAAGTGTTCCAAATTTGAAAAAAAAATGTGTTGGTCATGGTCAAACCCTTGTTGATTTGACATGGAATGCCTCTATAGGAGGATTGATATTACGTAGTAGTTTAGCACTCTATTCTTGGTTTCTAATTAATACTTTGTTTAGCTGTTGGAAGGCATCTTTCCCTATTCTGTTTTGTTTTCAGATTTCTGTATCACATCATCAGTTAATAAACTTTCCAGCCGACATCTTTGTCTGTCATTCTTGCTAAAGACCATATATCTTCTTACAACTGATGGTTATTCCTTTCCACTCACTTCCCTTTACTGTTTTCTCTATAAGTTCCTGTAGCTTTCTTTCTAAGTCTGCCATAAACACAGTATCACTCGCTTATCTCATGTTGTTAAATTATTCCTGATAATAACAAACCCAGATAGAACTTTTAATTCTCTTAGGATCATCTTTTGCTAACGACCATACATTCTGACTTTTTACAATTGATCGTTACTGGGAATACCATAAACACTTTATCACCTGGTTATCTTATATTGTAAAATTATTCCTGCCAATAGCAAACAAATCTTACTCTACAGGCTGGATAAATCTAGTGAGAAAAACATTCATGACGAACATTCTTTCATTTCTGTGTTTTCCTAAGTAATTTTTTGTGTTCAATTTTCCAAAACATTTTTGTAGCACATTCACAATATATCATTTTCTTCTATGTACTGAATCCATCTAGATGTAGTGATCATGGCTCTCCACAATTTCATATCCCTTGTAGCATTTAGAAATGTTTGTACTATCCTCCCACCACTCTCTCTTCTGCTATTCATTCAGAAAAGCTCATTAGGTAGGTTACTCAGTTTTCTTCTTGTCTTCTATATATCCTTGGAGTGTCAAATTTTCCAAGCTTTCTCTCCTCATTATATAACTTACAAATTTCAACTGACTCTTTGTGATTTGATGTATCAGTGACCATTTTGTTTCCATTTTCCTTCAAACTTCCCTGTTACTTACTTGAATGGTATTTTTATATACTTCTGTAGAAGCACATTTCTATTGCCTCAAATCTCCTCTTCATATGTGAGGAAATTGTCCAGCATTCCCTGCTATAGATGAAGACTGATATTACTTACTAAAACTTTTCATTTGTTTCATTTAGCTTTTAGAAGGCATCTTTTTCTATTCCAATATGCCTTTAGATTTCAGTGTCACATTTTCTAGGATATCTAAATTTTCATACTTGCTTGATTTTGACATCTCCAATATGTTACTTGCATTCTAGGCTGTTCTTCTCGGTGACAACATTGCCTTACGATTAATGCTTACTCCTTTTCTCCTGGTTTCCTTTACTATTTTTTCTGGGATTTCATACATAATGGAAATTTAAGTATCTGGCTAGTGTAGTAATATTGTTTTGTAAAACTTTGTTTAGCTTTTGAAAAGTATTGGTGAATAGGTTATTTTGTATTATGCATGTTGGCAGTCACCAAAAGGAGGTAAGGGATTTACCCATATCATAGCAGCAGAAATTAGTCTGGTGTTCACAGCAATACAAGTATACTTGACAGAAAATAAAATGTGCTGAAATACCAAAAAAAAAAAAAAGCATAGTAAATTGTCTGCTAATTTCATACAATTTACTTATTTGTGTGTGTACTTTTTATATTACAATTGTTTTATGCTATATGTGATAAAAGGGAGAATTCATTCCATATTAGTACAACTTATATCACATCTATATTTAGCTTTTGAAACGTGTTGGTGAATAGGTTATTTTGTATTATGCATGTTGGCAGTCACCAAAATGAGGTAAGGGATTCACCCACATGATAGCAGCAGAAATTAGACTGGTACTCACAGCGATAAAAGTATACTTGACAGAAAATGTGCAGAAATAACAAAAAAAAAAAGCATAGTAAATTGTATGTTAATTTCATACAATTTACTTTTTTGTGTGTGTATTGGTGTGTATACTTTTTAGGTTATAATTGTTTTATGCTATATGTAATAAAAAGGAGAATTTACTACACAGTGAGAAGTTGGACATGTATTGCCCATACCAAGCTTCATGGTGAAGAGATTGAGTTTAACATCTTTTGGAACATTTTTTGTTGCATGCTGGGAGTATTTTTATTATTTTTATTTAATTTATTTTAAATAGAGTTTTTATGTTACTGTTTTATTTTATTTATAACTAGCAGCATGACCCGGCATTGCCCATGCTCGATTCAAAAAATCATACGACTCATACAGCAATCGCTATCACTTGACTTAAAATATTTTTGCCCTTCCTTGCCTTGAAAGGAGTGCCCTTTGCCATGCTGATGTTGCTACATGCCTTACTTCTTGCCTATCTCACACTGCAAATTTTTTCTAAGCTCTATACTAAACATTAAATCTGTTACGAAAAAAGAACTAAACAAAATGAACACAAAATGATCAGCTTTAAAAAAGGACTCGTAACTGGAAAAACAGAATGAAAAAAGAATGTTAACAACAAATACTTTTTCACATCCAACCCAGTTCTGCGGAATCAGGATCAACGTTAAGGTTAAGCAAGCGAATGAGCCAATTGAAGTAAAGTGCCATGCAGATTTAAATTTTTCCCACTTGTGACGAATGCAGCTATCGATTTTTTTGCATGCTAGCATGCTAGTTAGCATTCGTGTCAATCAGCTGTTGGCTTTCATGTTGGCCAATAGAATCTTCCTGCCTATTCGTGGCAGCCAGCTATAGGCTCTCACTCTGGCCAGTAGAAAATGGCTGCAAACTACATTAAAACTGCCATAGAAGCATGAAAAATTAATTATTTTCACTATCGATGGGAGTTGGGAAATGCAAAGTCAGTCTTGGCCTTGCCGCTAACTTGGAGCATGTGCATGTAAATTTTGGTGCAAATCTGTTGAAAATTGCGGCCGTGTATTCGTTATACACACACACATCCTCCTTTTTATAGATAGAGATTTTCATTATTATAATTTTATTTTATTTTTATTTATTTATTTATAATAATAATAATAATAATCTTCCTACAAAAGCATCTTTCTCTGTTTCATTATGCTTTCAGGCTTCTCTTCACATTTTCTGTCATCTGTCAAGACACTTCCCATCTCACATCTTCGGCTACCTATTTTGCTAACAACCATACATTCTGTCTTCTTACAATTCATGGTTATTCCTGTCTTCATGCTTTCCTTTACTAAATTGTCTTCAAGTTCCTAAAGTTTTCTTTCTGTATCTGCTACAAATACAGTGACATCTGTGTAACTTGTTAAATTGTTTCTGCCAATAATAAATTGTGATAGAATTTTCAATTTTGCTCTCACTGTACAGGTTGAATAAATCCCTTTTTTGTATGTGCCTTTCTGTTTTTCTGTACTTGCAAAGTAGTTTTTCATGCTCAATTTCCAACAAAAGAAACATACAAAATTTTTTTTCTATCCTTACTAAGAAATATATATACTGTTACTCTGTAATATTTGAACTAATGTTTCTTTCCTTGAAGAAAGAGAAACAGAAGAATATTCTTACCCACATTGCATTTTGGAAAACTGTAACAGAAATCAGATGCAAAATGATCTGCCAACTGATACTGATAATGGTACCTGCCCTCGTCAGTCAAAGAGACAATGTTTAGTGCGCTGTCTGTGTAAAAGAAAGCAAATGACTGCACTGCCAGAACATAGCTGATGCGAACCTCGGGACATCTGAGTATGAAGAAAGAAAGTATCTACTAGCTTTTTCATGAAATAGTTGAGACAGTGAGCTAGTGTTAGGCAAATGATTCATTTTGCTATCCAACTGATAATGTTTTGAGGCTCCATAAAAGCAGGCACATTTTCTGAGAAGCAGTAGGTGGGCAGAGCACTGTGGTGAATGTATGTTAATGTTGGCGTATTATCCAGCATTGCCTGAAATTCATTAATCTTTGCTTATCTTTCTAGTGTCTTATATACATCTGTCCCTTACATGTGGTCTTCCTGTGTGGATGTCTTGTTCGTGTTCTGCTCATCTTGATCCAGTGTTCAGCTCCTCTAGTGTTTCATTCCGGTGCTACTAACATTTCCGTTTCTCCTGAGCTGTGACACATCTCTTCATTGGCAGATACCCAACCAATAAGAAAATCCATCAGAGATTCAGGTTATTAGAGTTATTTAAAACATCACTGGCCTTAACCTGATAAATTAATTATTTCTTATTTTGCTTATCAAACTTAACTGTAAATCACAGACTTTTTTTTTCCTAAATATAAATCTATAGAATAGATAGATAGATAGATAGATAGATAGATTTGCCTATTGCCCAGTTTGCACTCTTCCCTGGTCTTTTGAACAGGAGTAGAGGTTTATTCCTGGTTTCTGATTGTGTTTCTGGTTCTTTCCAAAGTCCTCTTCGTTCACTCTCAGTAGCCCCTTATGTGTTAGTGGCATTATCAATTTCCTTGCAGTGAATTACTTATAAAAAAAAAAGAACATACATATATATTCTATATTGCCATTGCCTTTAAGACACAAATACTTTCAGAAAAATTATTCCTTTGGTTTCAGCTTAACTCTTACTGCATGATTTATTTTAGTCATTCACAGAACTGTCAATTTCATTTTTCTCCTCTTTGCAAACCAATTTTAGAAAAACAAAAACAAAACAAAAAGATTTCAACAATATCCAAAATACAAATGATAGTGACAACACCACCATGAACACCACCACCAACAACAACAAAATAAATAATAATAACTAGAATTGCTCATGAAAATTTCATGGTTTTTCTATTTGAATTATCTGATAAGTATTAATTCTCAAGTTAATGATTGAATAAGGTCCTTGCAAGCTCCCCGACAATAAAATATCCGTGGAAGTTTCCCTATCACATTGTTAAATATTTTTACTTAACAACTTTAACCAAATATTGCAATAACACTCATATATGGATGCAGGTCATTATTTGAAGAAGTAAGAGGGTACAAATAAAAAGATTAAAAATTGACAACTTTTTCCATTTCACTGAAGCAGACATTAAATACATGACAGTGTTATTGACTCATCATCTTTTTTTCATTACATCATTCATTCTCTCTTTTTTTACTCTTTCTTTCCCTAAAATCAAAACAATAAAACAAGAATGACTCTTTGCTTATCTGAAGTAATGACAGTGCATAATTTATGCTCTAGCTAATGGTGTAAAGGGGATAAAATCCCTTGGAATCTATCTCTTTCCTGGAAAGGAGCGACATGAGTAACAGGTGTCACCAGACCATTATCTTGTGAGTACTCTCAACAAACAAAAAATAACTTTTGGGACATGGAATGTTTGGATGTTGAACAACTGTGGCCAATTAGATAATGTAAAACAAGAGATGAGTAGGCTAAAAATCAACATCTTAAGTGTATGTGAAACTAGATAGCCCATCAACGAAGATTTTGTAAGTGACAATCACAGGATTATTTATGTAGGGGGAGAGAAAAACGATAAAGGAGTAGGATTGATACTATACCAAGAATTCAAGAAATGCATTCTGGGATACTACCAATTATCTGGAAGAATTCTGGTAGTCAAGCTGAAAGGAAAGCCTTTCAATGTAGCTATCATAGTAGTGTATGCACCAACAGCACAATGTGGGTAAGAAGAAATCAAATCTTTCTACTTCATACTAAACAATGCCAAGGCTCATTGCAAAAAGTCATAATTATCATGGAAGACTTGAACACCAAAGTAGGTATGGAGAGAACAGGGGAGATAGCTGGAAAATTTGGACTAGGAACCCACAATGAATGTGGAGAAAAATGGATCCAATGGTGTTTGACTATTGACCAGGTAATAGCCAACACATGGTTCCAAGAAGATCCAAGATGATTATGGACATGGAAGAGCCCAGGAGAAACTAAAAACCAAATTAATTACTGTTATGGGAACTTACCTATAATGATAATGGACTCTTCCTGACACTATAAATACTGTGCCTCTCAAGAGGTATAATGAATGAATAGTGTAACGAGTCGAGACAATATTAGTTCACTTTAAACCAGACAGACAGTCATTACTAACTTCAACTTCTTGTACTATATTTCTGTTGTAATATATCTTTGTTATTCTATTATTGTGTTCATGTTGTTCTTCCTTGGTTCTAACCTTGGACCATAACTCTGGTGCGAGAATATTGGACCATAACAATTACATAACTATCAACAAAAGATTCAGGAATGCAATGGTTCACTGCAAAACCTACCCAAGTACCGACTGTGGAAGCAATCATCACCCTGCTATATGTAAACTAAGAGGGAATCTACGGAAAATGAGGAAGCCTAATGCAGCACCCTTTTGCAAGGGGTACTTCTGATGTTGCATAAATTTTCTCTCTTTGCAGACAACAATTACATTTTTTTTTCTGCATGATAGCATAGTACCTCATCAGTTTGCATCTTCTGACACAGAAACTACTTGTCTCTTAGTCTTTGGTTGTAACATTGAAACAAAGCATACTTCTTTCTTTTATGTACCATGTACCTTCAGAATGTCAGTGATCATGGCTCTCCACTTCTCACTATCCCTTGTAGTTCTCAATATATTTTGTCATTTTGCTACTTCTCCCAAACCCTGTTCTTCCATCCACTTAATTAAGCCTGCTAGGTATTTCACACATTTCTTTCATTTGTCTCTCTTTCCCTCTATCCACCCTGTGAGTATCATATTTTCCAAGCCCTCTTTTCTCATTACATGTCCCAGAAATTTCAGCTGCCTCTTCCTGTTGTTAATTATAAGCTTCCTCCTTGTTTGCACTCTTGAGATAGAAATCAGTATAATGTGGCATCTCAAGATAACATTACCAATTATTGGAGCTTTGGGAATCATATTAAAAGAAGCAAAGAAATATGTAGATCAAATTCCTGGAAGCCCTAAAATATGCGAATTGCAAACACTCATACTCATGGGTACTTCTCACATGTTGTGTAAATTTCTCTCTTTGCAGTGACAACAATTACATTTTTTTTGCATGATTGCACGGTACCTCATCTGTTTGCATCTTCTGATACAAAAACTGCTTGTCTCTTGAAGTCTTTGGTTGAGATATTGAGGCAAAGCATGCTACACAAAGCAAAGGTAAAATATAATAATAATAATATACCACAGTGTATTGGTGCACCTCCAAATATTTTGATGCACAGTGCCTGTCAGCTGATCTCTTCTCTGACCTAATTCTGACAGTTCAATGGGGGAAAAACAACTGGATGACATCATTTAACAAATACAAAACTAAACTTCTAACATTTCATCACCACTGAGGAGACTCTAAACCTGGAAGAATCTGGATGAATGGTTATATTCTTGAATGCCTACTGGAGCTAAAGCTCATCCCCAACCTCAAATGGAACGAGTACATTCGTGCCATTGCAAAAGATGCTGGAAAAATATCCTGTGAGAACTGGAAGTCCTACCAGGATCTATTATTGGTGGAACTGTCTTAATGATAGAGATAGAAAACTGCAGGAATGTCTACAAAAGGTAGTAAAAGAAAGCAAGACCAAAGGAATAGCCATCAATTGTAAGAAGACAATATACGGTTATCAGCAAGAGGAACGGCCCAAGATGTGAAATATGAATTAGAGATGCGAAAAATCAAGCAAGTGTGAAAATTTAAATATGTAGTAATTGTTCTAACAGAGGATAGAAAATGTGAGACTGAAATCTAAAAGCACATTAGAATAGTAAAAGACACTTTTCAAAAGCTCAGCAAAGTATTTAGGAACAGGAAAATTCTATTAAAAACAAAGAAAAGATTACTAGACTGTTTTGTAGTATCAGTTCTTCTCTCTGGCAGTAACTGCTGGATAATTTCATTACATACGAAAAAGAGACTTCAGCTAACAGTAATATGGTTCGACAGAAGAATGCAAGGAATACCATGGAATGAACATTTGAATAACAAGCAAGTTTTAAGGAAAATGCAAAACAAAATGGATGCTTATACTTTAGAATCAGAAAAGACAGTTGAAATTTCTAGGGTATATAATAGGGTGTATAATAAAGAGAGCCTGAAAAATTTAACATTCATGGGATATATTGAAGGCTGAGGGTAGAAGAGGTGGACTCATACATGGCACAAGGGCACTTGCATGCAAGTTAATATAACAAACCCAATGGGAATTGGAACTTGGCTCCCCAAGTAACAATTTCAAGCCATTATGCATTACACCACCCTCAAATCCAAGCTTACAACACTTGGTTTTCCCAAGTAGTCATCCATTTAGGTACTGACCAGGCTTGATTTTGCTTAACCAGTGATCTTATGGGAACCAGGATTTCAACATGATGTGGCTGTAAGGATGTATTGAAGGAAAGACGTAAGCAGCAGATCATCTACTTAATGAGCATGTCTAAATGGATAGCAGAACAGGGATTAGGAGATATAATAAAAAGACAAAACTTACTAAGAAATAGAAAGAATAGGAAGTTGTGGAGAGCTCTGATCATCCATGACCTTGAGGAAGACACTATATACACATAAAAGTCTGATTTATAGAAATCTTTAAAAAAAAAAAAAAAAATAAAATAAACTAAAAATATTTCACTATAGGCAAATGCATTTATAGGTAAATTGGTTAATTTACTGGTAAATATAAAATTACAGATATATTAAGACTTACAAAAGCAGATTTAAAACCTTTGCAGTACAAATATATTCAATATGCCAATAAACACATTAGACATAAAATGGAGTACTACTTCTATCTTATATACACAGTCCCAAAATTTCCATGTCCTTATGGGTGACAAATTATTTTCCACCTTCCAACCCCTTTTCTCACAGATTGAACGTTGAAAGCCTCTCATTGATATTTTGCTATTTCCATAGAATGTATTTAGATGAACTACATTCCTTCATTCCAATAATTCTAACCTTCATGGCTAAGACCTGTCATACTACGCACATTGTAGAAAACTAACTTCATTCTCTTCATATTCCATTGGTGAGATGGAAGTTCCACTTGAGCAGCTTCTTCCCACAAACCACTGCTTTGTGAAACTGACAACCAAGAGGATGCTAAAAAAAAATTATTCTGTGTAATAAAAACATCAAAAATTGGTTTCAATTTTTTTTCTGATAACTGATACATCTAAATAAAAATTGAAAATAGCTTTATTTTGATTAAATATTTCTCAGTCGGTACACCTCATGTACAAATAGTTAATGATATTTAATTTCCAGAAAAACCAACTCCACATCAAAACCAGAGTTTTTTCAAGAACAGTCATATTTACTGAAACTTAACTTATTGTGATTCTCTCTATTTCAATAATGGCAGTTTGTAGTTTGATAATCAAGCTGATTAAAGAAGATTAACTGGCTAATTTCGTGTAGCTTTAACTTTCAAATAAATTAAAAGCTGAATGGTAATAGTAAGGTTACAATTAACAATATTACAACAGTTTAAATAGTTATGTGGATGAGCTGATGGATTGTTCACTGATGATCTTCACCAACAAGTTTCCAAATTCTTTCTACACTTTCTAGAATTTTGCTGGTGATTGGTCACCTTGAAAAGTTATCATAATCAACATTCAACTGGCTTTGAAACATGTATGCCACTCAACATCTTATGTTCCATATAAGAAATGTCTGCCAAATGACTGATGGAGCAGTTCAAGGACTTTGGTAACAAATGCTAAGCATCTCTCAAAATTTGATGCAGACATATGAATGGAATCTGGTAGCTAACAAAGTTTGTAGAGCATTCCTGCATAATGTCTAAAAACCAACACAAAGCTTTTGTTTTTTTTTAATCATTTCACCCCAAGCAAGGCAACAAATCCACTCAGAAAAAATTTTTTTAAAGATCAAATTTGACTGGAAAGCAAGAAGCAATATGACAGTTCCACAAGCAAGAAGTGTGATAGAAGAAACTGTTAGCATAGAACTTATGGTTATATCTAACCATTCCAACTATAAAATGATGAGACCTTGCCACCAATTTACTTACTACTGCACTTAAATTCATAAAGTTTAGGTACACAGAAGAAGGTTCATCAGAACAATTACCATTAAAGTATTTATAGAAAAGGCACATGGAAGTTACGTTATGGCAGCGAGAAAGTGACTAAAGCTGAGGTGCCATGTCTGGACCAATAACATTGCATATTCTTCTTTGGATTTTATCAAGAATCTCTAAATATATAGCAGGAGCACCAGACCAGATGTGGCAACAATATTTAAAGCAACTGATCTTGAAATGTGTGTGCCACTCAACAACTTGTATTCAATGTAAGGAATGTCTGCCTGATTAGGCAGTCCAAACAATTTGGTAACAGTTGCCAAGCATTTTAAAAAATTTGAGGCAGGCATATAGCTTGAATTTGTTAACATTGCAGTGCTGTTCACATACAATATTAAAAAAAAAATTCTGTCTGAATTTCTGCCATGAGGAGTTTTTATAATTTCCATTATTTACATTTGGACAGTTGTCATCTTTGTTATTATTATTATCACAATGTTTCAGTCATTGTGCCTACCGGCATTCTTCAGGTGTCTTATAATTCAGGTTACCTTTAGGGAATTTCAAACTGAACAATTTATTTAATCTATGAGTGTAGATTGTTTTTATATTGCTGTCCATGTCTAGGGATATCTCGTCTTGTTCTTTTCTGACATTCCCTAATCATTGCTCACTGTTTTGATTCAGACCAATTTTATACAATTCAGCTGAGTGATTGAACTCAAAGTTAATATGCCATCAAATTCATGTTTAGTCTATGGAAACATTGCAAGCAATAATTCAGCACTACTCAAATGGATAGTAGAAGGAGAACAACCTCATATGTTCACTTCTCTGAAGATGACTGAAATTGACAGACACCTGAAAGATGTGATAGTAGTGCAATGGAGGGCTGCCCAGAATGAGAAATCAGAGAGCCAAGTTCAAATCTCAGCTGAGTTAGTTACAGTCACTTATGTGCAAATACCCTTGGGAATAGTATGAATACTTGTCTTCTATCCCCCAGCTGTGGGTTAAATAGTATGACTTGTATCTAGAAAAAAAAATTCTCAAAAAATTGTTTATGCAATATTCACCCCACCACCAATTTTTTTTTTTTACAATCAAAAATATGTTTCCGTTTGACAAATGATTGATAAAGGGTAAAAAAAAAAAAAAAAATAGTCAATCCAAAAATCAGAAAACAAAACTCTTAGATTGATCACACATACACCACACTATCATAAGCTAACTTGTTAAGACTTTGTGCACATACCAATCATATCATAAAAACAAAAATACAACTAGTAATTTCAGAAAGATTTTAGTAGATAATATACCAAAATATTATGCAGGACTCACTTCAAAGAAAGGCACAAAATTCTCAAATCCATAATACAAAAAAAACAACCCACATTAAATGTCTTTCTCCACCTGAGATATTATATTGAACCGAGTATAAAATATTTATACATAAGGAACAAAAGGAAACATACAGTATTAATTGATCAAACAGCATTATTGTTAGTTGAAATTTATCTTGATTGGTTTGGTAGTATTTTATTTAATAAAGTATTATAAGAATATTTTGAAAATCATTTCTGAAAGTTGCAGACATCAGCACAGTAAAGAACAGAAAAAAAAAATTCTCCTCACGTTTGCTATAAATTTTACCTTGCCTTACACACACACACACACACACACACACACACAAACTTTCAAGTCCCACCCCACTCAATTTCTGATTGCCAGAAACACCACTGTTAATACTGATTTATTGATTGATTATTTTTATGGTTTATCAATCCTTTGTGGATTATTTAAAGCCAAAATATATTTTGGATTGTAAGAATAATTGTTTTTATGTGACTGAATATGTTATTAACAATTTTTTGAAGATACAAAACTTATTCTTTAACTCATATCTGGGGGAGAGGGAAAAGAGATGGATTCTTATCTTTCCCAAGGAAATCTGTGTTTAAATGAATGTCATGAACCCGATTGGGATACAAACTCAGCTCTCCAATTTCTTATTCTGAGCCATTATCCATTTCACCACCCACACATCTCCACTGTAAATAATTATAAGTTCTATAGGCAGAAAGTGACTTGACATTGACTGGAAACTCCCAAAATGCAAACTTTATGCAAGTGACTGATCAAAAATGTTAATAGTAATGTTAAAATGATCTGTTTCCATGTAGGAAACATTTGGTATTCATTGACTAATCAGTATTACGTTCATTTGAAAGTTTCTATTAAAGCAGTTTTTCAGGAAATTAGATTTCTCCCAGTTCACTAATGTTATAGCTCTTGCTATGATTGATGACTGTTTCCTTCCAAAGATTTTGTATCTGGTCGTGTGAAAAGTTTACATAAGATTATTTTTTTAAAATCAATTCACCCCAAGCAAGGTGATGAAGCCACTAAGATGCAAGGGCTTGCTGGGAGTGAAAGAGAATGAAGTAACTAGAAACCTGATCCGAATCAGGAAACAAAGGATAAACCTCTATTCCTGTTCAAGAGACAAAGGAGGCGTGTGAACCAAATGATAGACAAAACTATCTACCCCTGTTAAAGGAAAAAAATAAATAAATAGTAAATAAATTTTCAGCATTTAAGCAGAAACATTAGAAATATAAAATTAAAGTAGAATTTTGAAAGAACCAGAAACCCAAGCATAAACAGGAAACATGAGATAAACCTTTACTTCTGTTCAAAAGACCATGGAGGAGTGTGAACTGGACGATAGACAAACTTATCTACTTCTTATTTTTTCTTCTAGTTACATGGACTACACATTTTTGATATTGTTTGCTTTTGAAAGTCTTCAAGTGTTTTTTGTGAGTTCTTGTAGCTCTTTTTCTTGAGTCAGTCTTCAAGGTTTGATGAAGTATAGTCTTCTTTAAGACCTAAAGGATTCATTTGTTTGAAGTGATTTTTAATCACTGATCTGAGAAAACAGTTTAGACATTTCAAAACAATTTGGATGCCATGCATGACATCCATATGAGAATCTAGAACTGATGATGTTATTTAAGAAGACATTTCAGGTCCATATTTTGGTTTTGTGACATCTTAGTGTTGGATAAAACTAGCCCTAGTGTAACCTATCTTGTATTCAATTTCTTTATCTTATACTAAATTTGTCATACATGATCAATACATTGAGGCATTTGAATGATGGTTGCTAAACATCACTTATTTAACAAGTAAATTAGTCTGATTAAATGTTATTAACTGTTATTGTCTGGGTCTATAAGGAATTTCTGGAAGTGCAGTTTTCCACAGTATGCTCTCATATCCATTCTGTAGACAATTGCAGCGTGAAAGTAACTAGATTCTTTTGCCAAGACATCTGGAGACAGAACAGAATACAGGGAAGTAGATTTATATTCCCCAAGTACATTATTGTAGAAATGAAGATGAATAGCTGGAATTTGTATGTGATTCACTGATTCTTTCTGCAGAGAACCAATGAACCATAGACTCACCTGAGAATATTGCCTCTATCTCCAGTTCTTGATGATTTTAAATACTGAGTCATTAACAAACTGCTTATTGATATTTGCCAGGGAAATTGTATCAATTTTGTTATTTAGCTTTGTTTTTTTTTTGTTTTTTTTTTGTTTTTTTACTCCTTCATCCATTTCCACATTTTTTTCTCACCTTTCATAATGCCGTTAGAGTTACTTCTTCAACACAAACTTCAATAATGCTCCACTCTGACACTGATAGCAACACCCAGTCTTTTCATTTATCTCTTAATATTGGCAAAAAAGTAAATAAACAAAGAACAATTATTTTTCTTTCTTGTTTTAGTTTAATATTTCCTCTGTTTCCTTATTAATTTCCTCCACTTCCTTTCTAATTTCCTTGATTTCACTTTCTTTTGTCAGTTTATGTCAGCAGGTAGTGTCCATGATGCATTCCCAGCCAACCATGCCCAACCCAAATCTTTATTTACCAAAATTGTATCTTCACGTTCTCAGACTGATATAACAGTGTATTCTTTTCTAGCAAATTTTAAAATATCTATTTTTTTTTCTATTGTGCCACATTTATTTTGTTTTTAATGTTTATGCCTCATCACAAGTAATATAACATCTGTAAAAATAAAATTAAAAGATGAGAAAAAGCAATAAATATCCATTAAACAAGAACCAACCTAGATTGGCAACTACTAGATTAGCAATTAGGTCTCATTATTTTACTGTTGAAATAGCTTCTTTTTTTTTTTCTTTTTTTTAAAATCAATTCACTCCAAGCAAGGTGTTAATGTCACTAAGATGCAAGGGTCTACTACATGACTAATGTCATAATTGCACTATGGTTTTAGAGACTTATTCATCATATTTATGTTAATTTCAATTTAATTTTGGAATCCCACCCTGGGTATGACGATAAGCTACATTCGTGTTCTGGGTAAGACAATAACCTACATCCAACATCAAGGCCTCTGATCAGTAGTTCCATTTCATCCTCAAGCGAATTTTGGAGTCTTGAGGATGAAATGGAACTAATGTCTTTAATTTAATCACAAAATTAAATTCGTGGCTTTTAGCTTCCATTTTTGAAACATGGTTAGAACTGTGTAGCGAAAAAAACATATTTTAAATCAATTAATTTATAATATTAATGCTCTGTAAATTTACATTGAGCACTATTTTGTAAAAATAAAAATATGTATAAGAACACCGGATTATATATCTTGCTGTTCTTTCTTTTTATATATATATATATATATATATATGTGTGAAAAGTGTATATAAATATAAATAAATATATATATATGTGTTATCATTTATATATTATATGCGCGGTACTTATTAGAAAGCACTCAATATCAGGGACAGAGCTAACATATTAAAACATTAATCAGTTTGTCTGACGATCGCTAAAGCGTGAAACCCAGGGTCACAAAAATCTATCAACATATATATATATATATATATATATATATATATATATATATATAGATATATATATAGAGAGAGAGAGAGAGATAAGAAAATGAGAAAAATCATTTACTTCAAAAAAGAGTTTGCATGGTTTGCCACAGAAAAGGAAAAAGTAAATCCTAGATAATTACTGCTTTAAGCAAACCTCACATAATTTTAATTTTTTTTTTTAATCCTCTCTATCACAACCAAAAATTTACCTCCTCAATAAAAGCTGCTGCTTTTAGGAGAGCATGTTTTTTGGCTTGTGAGTGAGAGTGAGTTCACTGTATTAGAATCTGTAAGTTGGATTTTTTTTTACTCTATTTTATTTTGCCTCCTTGACCTATTGACATTGGATTTTTGATTTCTAATTTCTATACTACTCATTTATTTTTCTACTTTTTAGATTTATCTGACTGGATTCATGATACAGATTTTTTGCTGTCCTTGTTGTTTTGACTGTTTGTTAACAGATTTAATATATATGTACAAACACACTGATAGTTAGAAAATGGCTCTAATAAAATGAGTAATATAAAATAGCTATTACCGATAAAAAGATAGATATAAAATAGTCAACAGATAGATATAGTATGATCAATCAAGAGATAAATAGATATAAAATAGTTAATAGATAGAAAGACTGCCAATCAATTGTAGTAGAAATACAGAAGGGTTCTTTTTTTAATCAATCGACCCCAAGCAAGATGGGAGTGCTACTAGTATGTAAGCTGCTACAGACAGTGTAAGTAAGGGAAAAAACTGGGTATGGGTTGAAGAAAGGATAAAAAGAAGAAAGAGGATCAAAGCAACAGAAGATGTCAATTGACATTACATTTAATTTTTTGAAGATTATACTTATCAGGGAAGCAAGTAAAAAGAAGGGAGTTCCACTATGAGGAAGTGTGAGAGAAGTTGTTGGAGTAGAAGAGGCAGTTACATTAAACTGTTTTGACAGTATAAGAGTGGGAAATTGACAAAATTAACTTGAAATCACACCAAGTAATATTCAACTAACTGAACTCCAGCTGGTTATACTGAAATTTGCACAGAGTATTACACAAGTAATAGCTTCTATCATACACAGGCAATAAATTCTATCATTGTTATCTTTTTCATTATTTGCTACATATGAGAAACCCAAGCCAAACCTCACAAAAGTCTATTCTTGCTAAAGATGTCAAGTTCAATTTAATGTATACAGACATTCTGATATACTTAATTTGGATCCTGGAAAACATAAAATAGGTATTATTATTATTATTATCATCATCACTGCCATTATTTTCTTAGGATATCCACTGTTAGACTTAACAATTTTTTGCTACTCCTATACTCACACATTAATCTACATTATGTTATCTCTTATTACTTTACCCTGATTCCAGTTTCCATTTAAGGCCCCAAATGAATACCTATCTATCGATATAAGGGTGGTGCTTAAAAGTTCCTAGAACAATCAAGAAGTTCTTAAAAAAAAAAAATCCTGATATTTGGTAATTTGTTGAGAATTTGGGAAATGGGTTGAGTCAAGAATTATTTGGTTGATTCATTCATTTTCTACAGCTTATCAACCATTTGAAAGTTATTTAAAGCCAGTAAATATTTCTAGATTGTGAGAATTTGTGGGGTTTAGTGATATAAGTCTTACTAATCAAATGGTGGAGATGCACCTTTCCTAAGTGTATTTATGTGAAAGTGAATATAACATAAGTGAACAGCAATTGGAACTCAGTTCTTTGATTAACAATTCCAAGCCATTATCCATTACACAATCTGCATATCCAAGCTTACAGCACCTGGTATTCCCAGCAGTCACCCATCTAGGTACTGACCAGGATCAGTGTTTCTTAACTTTAGTGATTGTATAGGGACCAATGCTTCAACATGATGTGGTTGTAAGCCGATTAATTGAATTAATATGCAAAATATTTTTACTGTAGCATAATGTGCTTTTTTGTATCTATTCCTCTACCGGTTATTTATAAATTTTTAAAATTTGATTGAATTTTATCCCTTTCCAGACATACAATGGAGTAGCAAGCAGACAAAAATGAGCATCTTCAACACCGACTTTTCTTTGCTTTCAATCAAGCTACCAAAGCTGCTTGAGGAATTTGTACTGTATAGAGAAAAAGGTGCTACTACCAAAAGAACCATGCAGAAATGGTTTTCATGCTTCAAGAAGAGGAACTTCAACCTCACAGACTCTCTGTATTCTGGCTGACCTGTTCAATTCAGTGAGTAGCAACTGAACAAGATCCTCCAGGAAGATATACACCAACCCACTAGTGAATCAGCCCAGCAGATGCTCTCAAGATATCACCTTGATTTGATGGGTAAGATCGACATGCATTCAATGAAACTCCAGCACTCCTATGTCACTGCCATTTTACTTATATACACAAACAGAGATTTCTTTATCACAATGGTAATAAAAATGACAATGAAAAATGATATCTTTACATCAATGTGTAGCAGAAAAAGAAAGACTGACTGAGTCTCGACAAGCAAGTAACATTTCAAGCCAAGCCAGAGCTGCATCTATACAAGACAATAATCTGCATTTGGTAGGATTGGGAGGGCCTAATTCTCTTTGAAATGCTTGAAAACAATGGATAATTTAGAGGAGTAACACCAGCTCAACAAGGCAATCTAGCAGAAAGGGCCACAGAGTATGCTTCTTCAACATGACAACACTTAACCCCCATGTCACGAATTTGCCCAAAAATGCTACTCAAGTGCTTGGTTGGGAAGTACTAACCACCCACTGTATTCACCTTAGTGCCTTCAGATTATCATTTTTTTTTTTTTTGCTCACTTTCCAAAAGTTGGCAAGGCATTTCTTTCAACAACAACAGAGTTGAAAACATAGTTCAATGAATTCTTCAAGTTATGACCCAGTGATTTCTACTCTCTAGGCATTAACAAGTTAATGGAACAGTGGCAAGATGTCAAGAACAATGAAAGAGAATATATTATTGACTGAATTATTAAAATTATTGATGAATAATAGCCGAAACACACTGTTACCAGGTTGGCCACTTTGATAGAGCAAGGTTTTAATTACCTATTTAAGGAATGCACATCTCTCATTTAAACTTCTATGTATTTATAGCTGTTCATTTGAGTTTTGTACCCCAAAACAAAGAAGAGTAATTTTTTAATGGATTTATTAATTTGACATTATTTTTTAATACTATAAACATTATTTTCTGTGAGTACTAGCACTAGAGTTGCTATCACTGTTGTTTTATTTTCTTAAAACGTGAAATTAATAACTACCCTCGTTTCATTGGGGAAATCATTTCTGTAGCTGAAGGATAATTAATTCAAATTTTGCTCTATTAAGATGGCCTCCAGTGGCTAAACTGGCAGTAGCACATATCAGATCTAGAAGCAGTCTCTGACAAAAAATAGAGACTCAGGAAGGAGGCACAATTTTTCTTTCATATGAATCCCAGGCAAAGTGTTATTAATTTTGCTGTTTAAAAATATAAAAATCAGGGAGAGAAAATTGAACACATGTACCCACTAAAAATAATATTTATAATAATAAAAAATGTTAAATCAAAAAAATCCACATTATATATATATATATATATATATATATATATATATATATGTGTGTGTGTGTGTCATTCAACATACACATGACCAACCTACACTATAAGTTTCTTGCATACTAATACATACATTTTTTAAGCAGTAGGTACTGGTTTGTTTGGCTAACTCAAAATGTTACAATGAGGATAATATCATTTATGGGAAATACCCATATGACTGAAGTCAATTCCATGTGTTAATATATATATATATATGCTCTGTTAAAATTGTCTCTAGGGACCCAGTATTGTTGAGCTTTCTTTGGCTTTTTGTGATCTTTTGCCATGGTTCAGTTGTTACTGTACCATGAAGCACTTTTCTGACACACTTGTAAATTTATTCTGGTGTTTTAAGAAATTTCTTTTTTTTTTTTTTTTTACTTTTCTCCACAAATCTCCATGATTTTTAGCTATTAGATTTTTCCATCCTGCTCTAAATTCTCAAATTATTCATTCATTGCCTTCAAATTAAGAACTCCCACAAATTATTAATGCTTATCCCCAGTCCAGCCCTAAAAGATGAAACATTTTTTTTACTTTCAGTGAGTTCCAAGTGTTACAACTTTCTTTCTGACGCTATTTCTCAGTTCAATGATAAAAATGTTTTTTTTTTACTGTAAGGTTCATCCTATACAAGGGCTGGGGGACACTCAAGGTAGAGGGTTATGTTAAGGAGTAGTTTATATAGATAGGAAGGGAAGATAATGGTTAACTCTAGACTTGAAAGATTAAGAGTGTAGTGATTGGGAGTCTGTTCCATAGGGCAGTGGTTTGTGGGAAGAAGCTGTTTTAGTGGAACTTACTCCTTGCTGATGGAATACAGAGAGAATGTGGGTGGTTTCTACTATGTAAGTGGCATGGCAAGTCCTAGCTGTGAAGGTTAGACCTGGTAGAGTCAAGGAATGTAGCTCATTTGAGCACTTTCCATGGTAGTAGCAATAGAGCAGTGAGAGACTTGACACATCCCGCCTGTGAGAGAGAGATTGGAAAATAATTCTTCTCCAACAAGGACTCAGAGATGCTTTTGAACTCTCTCAAGACTGGACAGTGAGGTCTGGGCAGCACCTGCCCAAATATGACAACAGTACTTTGTTTTGGGCCTGATATGGCTGTTATAAGGGTAGAGGATGGCATGACGAGGTCAGGTACTTACTGGAGCAGTACAGCAAGCTGATCATTTTACCTGCATCTTTAGCAAGGGATTATATATAAAAGTTCCACTTGAGGTCAGGTGTGAGTTTGTGGACCAATATTCTCTCAAGACACGGTGCCTCTGAGGGGACATCTGTTCTTCATGACTAGCAGTAGTTCAGGGTCTGATTGGCTGTGATGGAATATAACCAGTTTGATTTTAGAAGCATTGAATGTAACCAGACAGTTTTTTCACTACTGGGGAGTTAATGTTAGATCGGAACATAGGTCGACAACACCATTTATTCATTTTAGCTTTATTTTATATAACATTTTTGTTGGTACTGCATAAAGAACTAAATCACAGGTGTTAATTTGGTTCTTATCAGATGAAGATGAAATGGGAATCAGTTAATTACACTCCATGAGATGCTAAACAGTATACATCCACAAGACAAAACACAATATCTACCAATGAGAGCCTTTTCCATACAACACAGATGTTACTATTTGAATTTTTCTTCTTTTATAACCTGTTCTTGTAGGGTTGCAACATGAAGGTTTTTACTTACCTTTCATTTTATTTTTATTCATTTTTCTGTTAATAATGATTAATTGATGTCTTTAGATGTATGTTCAGCAAG
This sequence comes from Acanthosepion pharaonis, assembly GCA_903632075.3. NCBI lineage: Eukaryota > Metazoa > Mollusca > Cephalopoda > Sepiida > Sepiidae > Acanthosepion > Acanthosepion pharaonis. The sequence continues at coordinate 446,404 of CAHIKZ030001442.1, read as the reverse complement.
AGCTCAACATCTGCAGAATTGTCATCAATGGTAATAGTAATATTAGCCATTTCCTTCATTTAGAAATATCTCAACTGCCAGCTGTATACAACCACTTTCTAAGATCAATAGTTATAAATAGCTTTGATGTGTGTAAAAGAAATTCAAACACTTTATTCTATAATTTGGGAGCTTTGATTTTGGCAAAGACCATCCTACTCTGAACATTGTAGACTGACAATGCAGAATCACAAATGAACTGTATCAAAGAACAGAAACCACTTCACTTGAGGAATTTCAACAACAACTAAAACTGATATCATATGTAATTCGAAGAGAAAATAATGTCATAATCAAGATGTTGATGTTCCACATGACTTCAAATAAAGGGTTAGAAAGGACCACCCTTCCCCATCAGAACTGGAAAGAATGATTATAGTTACTGGCCTTGAGAAACCTATTTTTCTGATAAATTGTTTTAAAAGCAGTACTGGCTGCTGGGCCAATGAATGTGTGGGGAAAAAGAAACGGCCAGCAAACGTTCTCAACTTCCTGGCCTGTTTCTAAAAGAAAAGATTCAAAATGGCGTCCGTGACTTTTAATATTCACGGTCTCGTGCAGTCACGCAAAGTCGCGTTAATACATGCTAATGAGGTGTGTCTGGGCTCCAAAAAGAAACATTGGCAAAACATTTCACCCGTGCTTATTTTTGCGTTGCAGAATTTTCAGACGGAAAGAGTTGCGTCCCTTTATTTTTAAGGACTCATTTGCTAAGACCATCATGGACAGATTCGACTTGAAGTTAATACCAGAGTTCGACGGCTCCCCGCTGGCCCGTCTGTGGTCGAGTGGTGGGAAAAGGCCGAGCGGGTCTGCCGGCTGTGTAAAATTAAAGATCCCGCACTGGTTATCCCTCTTAGACTCACCAAAGAATGTATCAGCAGCTAAGGGGATGACGCAGACTTGGAGGAAATAAAACAAGCTCTATACGCAGCATTTGGTGACCCCTTTGTCGCCTGGAGGCAGTTTACCGAACGACGGCTTGGACCGGATGAAAGTAGTAGATGTCTTTCTGGCCGATTTGAGGAAGCTGGCCAAACCGTTCGGTGGAGCAAGCGACCAAATCCTAGGAAGGACTCCCAGACAACGCAAGTTTACTGCTGAAGGCTCAATGAGCTGGGGCTAACGAATTATGGCCAGAGCCCGGAATATTCTAAAGATGACGCAAGCTGTGGAAGCAACCGCCAACTGAGGAACCACTTCTCCAAAACTGCCGAAGCCGTGCGAAGGATACGGAGACGTATGCGACAGGTGCGATCCACGTAGCATGTCCAAAACGGGCAAGGGAGTTCGCCGCTGAACAAGAAGCGTGCGGATTAACGGGCGTGAGCGCTTCGCGCTTGTTGACACCGGGTGCAAATAAGACCCTTGTGCGCAAGGCATGTTGTGACAAGAAAATGTTCTGACTGTTGGCGGGGGCTCGCTAACCTCTTGTGGAGTGAGCGTCATCCGCGCAAGTTCCGGCGATGGGCCTGCAGTAGCTGTACAAGCCCTGGTCGTGGACGGAGGGCTTCAAATGATCTGCTCCTGGGAATGGACGTCATCAAAAAATTGGGTGGTGTTCGGAAGAGGGTCGGGCGCGTTTCACAAGCAGCAATGGAGCTGGAACGGCCTGACTTTCGTGCGGAGTTCGACCAGCGCAGAAAAGTCCTGGACGGTATCTTGAAATGGTCAGACGATCAACCGCCAGAGAAGCTGTACAACAGTGTGCCGGAGTATAAGATCCCCCGCGAGCTCGTGCGGAGTACGACAAGGAATTGCGAGCCTGGATTAATAACGGGTGGTTGGTTCCTTATCCAGAAAGGAATATTTTCTGATCCCGCTAATGGCGGTTCTCCAGCACAACAAACAAAAGGTGAGGCCGGTTTATCGAGAACTGAACGAGCACGTGGACCCTTTTTACTGCCCGCGCGGACGTGTGTACCGAGAAGCTAAGGGAATGGCGACAAGCAGGATCAAATGTATCTGTGCTGGATCTTCGCAAGGCATACCTTCAAGTGCGTGTGCACCAATCACTGATCAAACCGTGCTTATCAAGGGGCAACGGTATTGCCTGACCCGCAATATGTGGCGCCATTTTATGCAGATGATTGTTGAAATTCTAACGAAGGATGAGCGCATACAGCGGGCAACATCTGCATATATTGATGACGTACGTGAACGAGGGAGTCGTATCTGCGGCGCGCGTGAAGGAGCATCTCTACAACTTCAGCAAGGAACCGGAGAGACTACAGGATGGTGCACGGGTGCTTGGTTTGCAGGTTCTGGGGAGAAGATAACGTCCTGTATTGGAAACGGGGAAACGAACTCCCCAGACATGCCCCTTGTTGTCACGCAAGCATATTTTCCTTGTGCGGCAAGTTAGTTGGACACCTTCCTGTAGGTGGCTGGCTGCGTGTTGCGGTGGCGTTTATCAAGCGGAGAGCATCTGACGTCACCACTGGGATGACGAAGTTCGACGACGCCCTCTCAACACCATGATGAAGGAGGTCCTCGCTAGAAAAGGAAGACCCAGCGCGGGGCAGATGGTGCGTTGACAGCCAAGACCTCTGTGTGTGGGTTGACGCAAGCTCTCTTGCAACCGGCGTATCGATAGTTCACGATGGAGCCGTGGTAGAAGATGCTTGCTGGTTACGTCCAGAAAGGGACTCCAGCACAAAACCCGGAGCTCGATGCTGTCATCAAGGGGATCAACTTGGCGATCCTCTGAAGTCGACCACCCTGCGTCTGTTCACTGATTCCGCTTGCGTTTATAAGTGGATCTCTGATACCTTGACCGGGAGGGCCAGGGTGCGGACTAAAGCCACCAGCGAGATGCTTATCCGACGACGGCTCGACACGATCGTGAATTTAGTGCAAGAGTACGCACTGACAATGGAGGTGTCCCTGGTCAAATCTAGCCTCAACAAAGCAGATTGTTTAACGAGGGTGCCGCAAAGGTGGCTTGACGCCGCTAAGAAAGCCATTGAGCCCGTGCAACCAGCCTGCGCTGCGTCCGTGAGTCCCGTTCGATTTAATCAAATCAAAGCAGTCCACCAACAAAGTGGGCACCCTGGAGTCAAGCGGACACTGTATTTCGCCAAGTTGGTTGACCCAGGAGTACAAAAAGACAGACGTCAGGAGAGTGGTCAGAAGCTGCGTGGCGTTTTATAGACCCAGCACCCGTTCGCTGGAAGAAAGGGCAGCTGAGCGTGAGGAACCACTGGAGCCGGCTGGCGATAGATGTTACTCACCACAACGGCGAGCATTTCCTGACACTCATTGATTGTGGTCCATCCAGGTTTGCGATATGGCGACTGCTGCGTCGGCAAGATGCAGCCACTATCATCCGTCAGTTAAACAGCATCTTTCTTGAACGTGGCCCCCAACGGAGATATTAACCGACAATGGCACCGCATTCACCAGCGAGCAGTTTTTTGCGGATGGCTGGGGAGTGCACTTACGGTTCCGGTGCGCCCACGTACCGAGTGGAAATGGAATCATCGAGCGGAACCACAGGACCGTCAAGACCATCGCAGCCAGGACGGGCTGCACGGTGTCTGAGGCGGTCTATTTATACAACGTGACCCCGAAGGATGATGTCTCACCCTACGGCGCCAGCAGACACATTGCATAGGTACCACGTTAGAGTGAAGGGCAAGAAACCAACCCACTGACGGAACTGAAAGTAACCGGAGAGAGGCTGAAGAAAGGCGATGTCGTCTGGATTAAAAATCCGCACAGCAAGACCACGAAATACGGAATCGGACGCGTCACTGAGGTGATCAGCCCACAGGCGGTACGGGTCGACGGTGTGCCCCGTTACGTTAGGACCTGCGTCCGTCGACGCAGTTGCAAACCACCGCTGGACGAAGAGCGAATCGGAATCTGAGACCAGTGAGGCATCGCTCTGGTTCACGCCAGCCCCATCAGGCAGTGACTCGGATATCAGTAGCCTTCCAAGGGACGCGGTGTCTTTCGACCCTCAGACCTCAGACAGGATCATGTGAGGCTAAGAAGTACCCGGCGCAAAATATCACCACCTCCCTGTCAACTCTGTGATCATGAGATCAGGGGAGTGGGGGAAAAGAAAACGGCCTACCTCGCAAACGTTCTCGCATCTTCCTGGCCTGTGGGTTGAGAAAGGAAAGAAAAGATTCAAAATGGCGTCCGTGACTTTTAATATTCACGGTCTCGTGCAGTCACGCAAAGTCGCGTTACACACATGCTAATGAGGTGTCTGGGCTCCATAAAAGCAGGTTGCTTGGAGACATTGGCAGACCAACATTTCACCCCGTGCTTGGTGTACATCGTTTTGCGTTGCAGACATTTTTTTTTTCGGAAAGAGTTGCGTCCCTTACACTGTTTAAGTCTACTCATTTGCTACAGAATGCCAAATATTTTTCTTAAAAAACGGTTAATATTACCATTTTAAGGAAACATTTAGTAATCCTTGACCAAATAGCTAATACTACTTTTAGTTGAAATTATAAAATTTTTCTATTAAAATAATTTTCAGAAAAGTAGAAAAAAAATCCACTAACAGTTATTGCTCTTTCCAGTATTGACAGGCACTTCCTTTTAACTCTTGTTTGAAGTACTGTAAAATATCAACATCTTGATTATTTCACAATTTTTTTTGAGTTACATGTGCTACCTATTTTTGTTGTTGAAAGTGATGTGGTTTCTGTTATTTGATAAGTTCTTTTTTTTTTACTCTGTAACAATAGATATGTTCACTTATCTATGTTAAGTCCAGTTAAAGACTAAAATTAAAAGGTTTTTTTTTTTAATAATTTTACCCCAAGCAAGACAATAATGTCTCCAAGATGTGAGTGGTTACAGAGAGTGAAAGTGGATGAGAAGAATTTAGTTATGAGAAATGAGGAGTAAGGACAGTATTCTGTTTAAGACTATAAAAGGAAGGACTCACTATCACTTTCTCTCTTTTTGCTCTGGAATGTAGTAGTGAAAATAACAGAACTTCTATCCACTGGAGTCAGGGGGGAGATTTTCCATGAAAGCTTTCTTCTTATTTTCAACCAGTCGGATGATGCATCACAGATCACACAGACATTTTCTAAAAGCAAAGCCGATAAATGTTTCTCTTCATTTTTCTATTATGTTAGCACAAGTATATTTTCTCTCTTCTTCAATAATGTTATTCTTTATATAAATATGTATTAAATAACACCACATGCTGAAATTAATTTTTTTCATCCTCATCAGCAACAAGTCTCATGTCCTTCTAATACAAACTGGTGACAAATAGAAACCTTGTCCGTTACAAAGTAGCACACTTTATCACAATTTGCTTACATCACATTGACATCAGTAGTGAGTTGGTTAAGATACTGGGTATTTTTGGACAGATGCTTATAAAAAAAAGACTTATGTACCTAGATAAGGCAAACCTTTTGCTGACTATGTGCCAATTTTTAAAATCATTCAGTTTGTCAAGAGTATATATATTTTTATACAAGTCAAGGTCAATATACCTGTCCTACAATATATTTCATATAGTAATATATAGTATATATACTTTAGTATATATTAAAATTGAAACAGTTAAATATCTTCTTTGCGTTGTAGTCATTATTGATTTGGACTTTGTGATGTCATTTGTAGCTGTGTGCCATTGGATATTGCTTGGGGTGTCACATGTGGCATGCATGCAATAGGTTGCCGACCCCTGACCTAGATGATTTATTTTTTTAATCCTTTCCCAACAAACAAGACAATAAATCCACTAGGATGCAAGAGGTTACTGAGAGTATAAGAAAATGAGAAGACATTAGTGAGGAGAAAGGACACTCAAAGAATAGGATTCAGGAAGCCAGAAGATGGTGATTGATATTGCATTTAAATTTTTGAAGATCATAGGTGACAGGGTAGCAAGAAACTGGAAGAGATTTCCACAAACAAGAAGAAACTATTAGAATAGAACTTACAGTTATATCTAGCTATTTTAGAAGTAAAACAATGAAACCTAGTTTCCAATCTAGTAGTAAGTTTAAATTCATATGGTCGAGATAGCAAGGAGAACTTAAATTAGAACAATTGAAATAAAAATATTTTTAGAAACGACAGAGGGAAGCCACATTATGGTAATGGGAAAGTGACTTAGTGAAGATGCGAGGCCATTATGGACCCTTCTTTGGCTATATAGCAGGAGCACCAGACCAGATGTGGCAGCAATATTCAATGAATAGTTGATTTATAAATGTGCACGATGGATTCTTACAAGGAAAATTGTCTGGCACAATACAGTGAACCAAACTTCTTAGCATCTGACCTAGCAATGAATTCAATAACTACACTTCTTGCATGTGGAAAATGTGAGATCAAGTAGGTGAAATTAGTTGCTTTCCTGAAGGTCAGCATCAGCCATGCTGAAGAAAGGCAAAAATAGATGATGAAAAAAATTATCACAGAATTTCACTATCAACAAAGAATCTATCTACATTGGTAATGAGATCATACTGCAGAAACAAAAGTTTATCTGTAAGTAACATATAAATAAACAGCACATTGTAGTAAAAGGTACTGAATAAACATAACCCTTTGAAGTGAAAGATATGGTTGAACCAAAAAGTGCTGAGAATACCATAGAGAGAGCATGTGTGAAATGTGCAAGTTATAAGGAGAATAGGGACTATGAATCCAAAAGAGACATGACCTAAACTAAAAAGGAAAAAAAAGTGAAGTTGCCAAAAGTAAGGAAAAGATACTGAAAATAATTTAAGATGAGTTACAAATATCTTTTGACAGACATATCAAGTGCAAAAACAAAGAAAAAAAAATTAACTTTAGTGTTCCTACATCTTCAGTATAATTATAAACAATGTGTTATATATATATATATATATATATATATATATATATATATATATATATCATTCCATCAATAGAGGACAAAACATGTGATACAGAATTTTTTCCAATTTGTCATTCAATTGCCTAATATAGTTCTGATATTTAGAAATTTCTATATTTTATATATATATATATATATATATATATATATATATATATATATATAAGGGAGAGAGTTTAGCATCAACTTAGTATGGCACAAGACCAAAAGAAGTAGAGAAACCAATAAAACTCCTTCTCGTGTATATAATGTGTGCAAAAGAAATTCAAACACTACATTTTATAATTTGGGAACTTTTACTTTACTAATTAAAATTTTCAACCATTTGCGAAACAATTTAATTTTAGGTTTAAAAATGTTTCTAAAATTGAAAAACTTATGAATTGTCAGTTATAATTATGCACTGAATATATGTTATATATATATATATATATATATATATATATATATATATATATATATATATATATATATATATATATAATTCCATCAATAAGAACATTACTTTAGTCCCATGAAATCATTTTAAAGAATGAAACATTACACAGAATTTTTCCACTTTGTCATTCAAATGCCTTTAGATGTATCTGTATGTTAGAGTGAGAAAGTTTGAGTACACATGATGTGCAAGTATGCATTTATATGAAATATGTGTCAATTGTTGAGTGTATACATATGTGCTTGAGTTTTATGTGTGGTGCACATAAACTGACATATATACATTGTGCATCATGTAAATGTACAAATATATACTTATATATGTATGTCATGTTGCAGATGACTGTGTTTGTGTCTATAGGATTTGTGCCCATGATAGTTCCAGACAGAGACATACTGTCGGCCATACAGACGGACGCTTCTAGCGGAAGGGGAGAATAGCAATGGTAGGGGAAAACTATATAGACATTTTGTGAGGTCTTTGGTTTACACAAGTGTAGAATCAATAGAACTAAAATAATTGCTTTTGTTCATTTCCTCACTGGCCCGCTTCAACCCACTCCAATGCAGCAACCCCTCAACCTTCTCCTTTGCTCTGATGTCTCATCCCCCTCACACTCTTTCAGTTTTCTTTCAATAATTTCTTTCTTACCAACCCTCTCTCCCTCACACGTTTTCATGCTACTTTTTCTCTCAGTTTTAAAAAAAAAAAAAAAAAAAAAACTGATTAGTTGTAATTCCTTTTCTTTGTATTCTCATTTATCTTTCTTTTCTACTTTCAACATCTTTAATTTCTTCTGACCATTGTGTCATTCATTTTTTTTTAATCATTCCACCCCAAAGAAGGTGATAAAGCCACTAAGACGCAAGAGGTTAATATCAGAAATTGAAAGAGTTCGAGAAAAAAAAATATGTTTAATGAGAGCAGACAATAAAAGAATAGGATTCAAAGAGACAGAAGATGACAAATGACACTGTATTTAAATTTGTGCACATCAAAGTTGACTAGAAAGCAAGAAGCTGGAAAACAGTTCCACAAGTAAGAATTCTGAGAGAAGAAACTGTTATCATAGAACTTATGATTACATCTTGCAATTTCAACTGTAAAATGATATGACTTACTTATCAATTTAATACTAGCTTAAATTTGTTAAGTCAAGATAGTAAAGAGAACAATGAAAATATTTATAGATAAAGCACAGTTATATTATTGTGGTTGGAAAGAGACTGAAGCTATAATGCCAGGTCACGACTTATAATATTTCAGATTCTTCTTTGGATTTTGTCAAGAATTTCTAAATACTTAGAAGCATCAAGATCAAATATGGCAATAATATTCACATTGTTCTTTTTAAAATCATTTTTATCTATTTTTTTCATTTATTTCTTTCTTCTCCACTGCTTCCATTTTTCTTTCTTTCTGTTCTTTTTCAATATTTTCTTTCTTTTTTTTTGCATTCATTCTTTCCCTTCTTTCTTTTAATGATCTTTCTTTTTTTTGTATGTTCTGTCTTTTTTTTTTTTTTTTTTTTTTTAATCAGTCTTTTCATCTCTCTCTTTTTTGTTCCATCTTTTCTCTGCCTTCTACTGCCAACTTTCTTTTTAGTTCTCTAACTCTTTCTTTTTGGTTTTTATTATGCCATTGTTTACATTGGTGACGACTTTGTGAAGATACCAAAGAAACTGAGAATGAAAGTAAGTCATACAGTGGGCAGCAAGACAGATGGGTCAAAATTGGTGTTCTTTCATATGAAATTAAGACTTTGTACCTTTCTGCAACTTGACACCTACCATCACCCTTTATACCTTTGCACAGCATGGTCTCAATGGCCTATGGACAAAAGTAAGGAAAGGCTTCTCTATAGAGAATTTAATGTCTGCCCACAATCTAGATACGTACACGTGTGTGTCTGATTATTATATTAATTTATATTCTGAGAAGAAAAATGCTTCCAATCAGCTTGTAAAATAAATAAAATAAAGATGTATGAAGTTGCTCTAGTAACTTTTCCATGTTTCATCTGATACCAGTATACAAATCAGGTTTCCTTTACATTGTTTGTAACCCCCATCTTCTCCCAGTGGGTCCTTTAGTCCTTTGTGTGCAAGTGAGCTTGTCTCAAAGCTTAGCACCCTGCTATCATTTGATGTTCATGATTCAAGGAGAAATTTTGCTACTGGGATTTTCCGGAAGAATACCTATATTTTTTTCATATTTTTCCCCAAGGGTATTTCCATGTAAGTGAATATAAGCAACCCAATGGGAATTAGAACTCTGCTCCCTGATTAACAATTCCAGCTTATTATCTATTAAACCATTGACACATCCAAGCTTACAGCAGCTGGTATTCCCAAGTATTTCTCTCTGTATGTGCATATATATTAGGACCTTGAATAAGTTCTCATTGATTTTTCATGAAAAGTAATATTTTATTTACAAAAATTAGTAATAATATATCACTGAAAGTATAGTCCAGCTCTAGCCACTACTTTTTTACATCTTTCTGGTAACAATTGAATTCCATGTTGGAAAAATGACACGTCTTATGAGACTAACCATGAGTTGACCCATTTTTTGGCATCTTCATAAAAATTCACTGCATGTTGTTTCCAATAGAGCATGGTCGACATAAGTCTCAACAAGAATTCTGTGTGCTTCAGCTGCAGATTTCTTTTGAATAAAGTAGTACAGTAAAATTCCCTGCAAATACACTTTCTAACATGTTTAACGGTATAAAAAACAAAGTTGTTTACACTTCAATGAAATGACATACACTGAATTTCAAACTTGCTTATAGTACTTCCTTATAGATGCATTACCATCAGAAACTAAGCACATGCAATTCAGAAAACACCATCTGTTGGAAAAAAGCAAGAACTTATTCAAGGTCCTAAAATAAGTAAATATATATATATATATATATATATATATATATATATATATAGATATAGAGAGAGAGAGAGAGAGAGAGAGTGAGTGTGTGTGTGTGTGTGTGTGTGTGTGTGTGTGTGTGTGGTGGCTTTCAGAGGGTACAGATACTACAACTAATCTATTACACCACCTGCACATCCAAGCCTACAGCACCTGGTATTCCCAATTAGTCTCCCATCTAAATACTGACCAAGCTTGCTATAGTACCTGGTCTCTTAAACTTTCCAATATTCTCATATACCTAACCATATCCTCATAATCTGCATTTAATTCTTCCTCTTACATTCATGCCACAAACTTGTTTAATAACCATCTACCTTGAGTGGCTTGAGCCTTGTATTGGTTGAACATTTAGTAAAAATAATGTATCTAGCAAATGCACACTTCTATATAAGACATAAAACCAAAAAATCTGGGAATTTGACCATAAAAATAAAATGACTGTATTTGACAGTCTGTAGACTAATGATTTGTATCTTAGCCAAACTTGATAACTACCTATTTCTAGCAACGACAAGCAGTTCCCAGTAGAGTGGATGCAGTGTAATATTTGGAGAGATTTTTAAATTTATGATTTATATGTTTGAATAATATGTTGGCTTCTTTACCCCTTGTTTGAAAACTGGTTCACAATGGTAATATTAGCTGTTTCCCTATAAGAAAACATTTGACATTCCTTGACCAAGCAACCATGACGGTTTTCGGTTGAAATTCATAAAATCTTTCTCTTAAATTCATAAAATCTTTCTGCAACTCACCACCCACACCCACACAAAGTCTTACACTTAGCATCCATTTCTCTTTCCCATATCTCTAATAATATAATATGTGAATTTTCTCTTTTGGTATGTAATAGCAGTCACTGAACACAAAGACAATTAGGTCAGACTGATGTCCATGGCAACATATGGAAACCAAAGCTAAAAATAGATTCTCATACACATGACATATCATGTGACCATCTGTGAAGGACCGAGCAGGAACAATCAACAGAACTCAGTTGGAAAGGAATGTATATTAAATTCTCATGTGAATTGACTTTCCGAATTGAAGAGAAAAAATGACAACCCCAACTCACATAAAATCCAACACAAAATTAAACAGAGACGAGTTTTGTACAGACAATTCCTCTTTCACTTGTTACAGTCAAACAAGAGATCACATGAGGAGATGAACTCCATCTAAACATTATGCAGTTTACATTAAGGGCATAAGTGAATGGCGAAAAGTAACTGTCACCTAAGAAATGAATTTGTAATATTCTTAATTGGATGAAGGATCCAAAACATGAATTCTGTACAGTTAAACCTCTGACTTATACAGCAATGAATCTTCATAACCAAATGTACGATTTCTACAGTACTGAAACTAAATGACCAGATAATGAACACAACATTGAAGTAAGAAGAAAAGATCAAAGGACATTGCTACTTGAGTGAACAAATTGGTTTGAAAGTAAAAGGGACAAAGAATTATAAGAGAAAGAGAGAGAGAAAAAGGAAAAGAGAAAACCTTACTTTATTTCAGAAGAAAAACTGAAGCTAAGTTTTTGTTTCAAATTTTGCCCTCATAAAATAACGAATGCATCTTTCCATACAGAAATGTATAGTAGACATCTTTCCACACATTCTCATATCTAAATGTTTTCATGTATTATCTAGTTTTAATTAAATCTTGTTAATTTGTATTTTGGCATTTGTTGTTTGTCACTGTTGGTTATCGTTCCAAAGTCGTGTATTTGACCCAACACGGAAGGATTCAATGGGGTGGTAAACCTGGGCATTTTTAGAGAATTTTTTGAACTTCATGCTGCAGTAAATGGCCCTAACACTCTTAAAACATTTTTTTTAGGAAATGAGTTTTTCAAGTTCAATAGCTTTTATTGCTCTTTCCAGTATTGATGGCAGTTTCGTTCCAAACATTCTATTTGAAGTGGTCTGGAATGTTAACATCTTGACTATATCATTTTCTCTTCAAGTTACATGTGCTATCCATTTTAGTTGTTGCTGCTATTGTTACTCCTCAAGTGATATGGTTTCTATTATTTGGTATAGTTCTTTGTTTGTGATTCTATAGCACTAGTTCACAATGTTCAAAGGATGATGATTTTTGCCAAGACCCTCAGGCTTTACTTGCTCAAAGCAATTTTTGCCACTGATCTTAGAAAGTGGTTGGATACAGCTGACAGTTTAGATATTTCTGAATGGGTTGACAGAAAGGGTAGCTGTAGAATTTTATACTAAGCTCAGTTTGCACATGCTGTTTAAGAAATTTACTAAGTTTAATTTAATCTGATATGAGAATCCATGAAGAAAATTGTGTTGCATCAATTTCTCAAATATTTATACATTTCCTTTTTCTTTTTTCAAATGCCAAATACAGGAATAACATATCATTATATATGTAAAAAGAAAGAAGGAAAGAGAGAGTACATGCTGATATTAACCGTGCATCAATATTTTGTAGATGCCTCCACAAGGAGGTGATTAAATAGTAATGATAGTCATTTTTAGACAGAAAACACTCAGCATTCATTGACTAAACAGTGTTACAGTTGGTTGAAATTTATATAATCATTTTTTATCAAAACAGTTATCCAGGAAATTAGATTTCTCAAGTTCAGTAAATGTTATAGCTCTTTCTAATGTGTGGGATGTGTGGGTGGTGTAAAAGAATAAGCAGCTCAAAATGAAAAATTGGTGACCCAAGTTCAAATTCCAATTGTTATATTCACTTATATGCAAATATCCTTGAGAATGGTATGAATCCTTCTCTTTCTCCATCTATTGGTTAAATAGTAAGACTTGTATTTGTAAAAATAACTTATTCTCCAAAATTATAAATACAGTATTCATCTGAAAAAAAATAATAAAGTATAAATATAATATAAAGTATATATAATAAAGTAAAGTATCTTTCTTTACCTACAGGATGCCATAGGAATAAGACATGTCTAGTTTCCCTTCTGCTAGACTTCTTAATCCCCAGTGAACTACATGTCATAAAAATGCCCTAAATCAACAAGAGACTCTTTTCCAATGTAAGTCTCTCAACATTTTCAGTCAGATATTAAACACACCATAGATAGGAATAAGGGTATACACACTTTCATTTACCTCTTCTTTATTCTTCCTATTTATTTCCACTAAAGCAATAAGATATTGTTTGTTATGTGTGCAATATTGTTTTTAATTAGTATCTCCTATTTGACCACAATACTATCCCAACATTATCTATTTCACACGCATATATATATCTCCTATCACCACATAATATCTCTTCATCACTTTTACCAAGGATTGGAGTATCTTCGTAATCTGTGAAAAGTATCACATTAAAAGTATATATACATATATATATATATATATATATATATATATATATATATATATATATATATATATATATATTTATAGATACACATATAGAGATAGACATTGCATTTTATACATAAGGATCTTTGCTAACTTTATGAAAACATAAAGGATATTGTGGTCATGATAAAAAAGATACATCTAGCATTGACATTGGCTGTATTGTTGTAGTAAAAACAAGAAAATAAAACTACAAAGTAAAAATTACAAAATACATATCCCTCCCTCAGAAACAAAACAAACAAAAAATACAAATAAAAATGAAGGTGGAATAAAAAAAAACGTCTCCAAAACACAAATTCAAAGAAAAAAAAAGACGAACTCTGAAAAATGATGGAATAATGACAATGCTTAAGTTCAGAACTTTAGGCAGCACGGAAATAATTTCATTGTTTATCGACTGTATTTTGAGAACTTAATACAATTTTTTGATTGGTCTCTGTTACTTGTCAGGAAGTGACATAGAACAGTAACTTCAAGAATTAATTGGATTGTTCTCTACTTATCAGAAATCATTGAGACACACTTTTCTTCTTATCACTTAGCGCTTAGCAAAGGATTTTGCTACTTTTTGGATAACCTATAATCTCAGAAAAACAACTGATGCTGTCAAAAGTACAAAATGTAAATCATATATATATATATATTTAGACATAGAAATTAATAATGCATGGTGACTGTTAGTTTCACACCTCAAGTGAACATCAGACCATGTTTATGTCTTTTGTCCACACAGTTTATATCACTTCTTCTCTACCTCCAATATTGATTACTCTCACACCAAAAATATTGTAAACACACACACACATATATATATATGCATACATGTTTCATTAAATAATATAGACAAGTGTTGTCTATTTATTTTATGTAAATTCTTTTCATAACGTCTGATAAGCTTAATAACATTATCATTAAATGAAGAAAGAAAATCACAATATTGATACACATACTTAATACTTCTCGAATTCACTCTCACGTGGTCATGTGTGACGTCATGAGCTGCGGTGCGATTTCTGCTTCCAGCGTCTTATATGCACATGTTTATCATTGCTTGGAAACCATCCATGTTAACAGAAACAGACTATCATCACATTCTTGTCCATGTATTGCTTAATATATTGTACAGTAATTGTTATCTTTAATAATGGCTTATGTAAGTTGAAAGCTTAGATTGGATTAAAAAAATATGTATCAATATTGTGATTTTTTTTCTTCGTTTAATGATAATGTTATTAAGCTTATCAGACGTTATGAAAAGAATTTACATAAAATAAATAGACAACACTTGTCTATATTATTTAAAGAAACATTTATGAATGAAAAAATGCTGCCTACATACACACAATATATAAGAGAAAAGAAAAAAAAATTTTCCCTAGAACTTTATCAAGGTAAATATGGAGATTTTATTTCCTAACTTGTATTATTTGCAGAAACAACATGGAAGAGATGTATTGTTTTCAAAATTTGAATTTGAAAAAACTCTATAATATTCTTAAAGCTTACTGTGTTAGGAAACAGACTGTGGAAGACATTAGGTGATGCAATTCAATGACTAATAAAGAAAATTGAGAAAATGTTGTTTGAATTTTTATTTATTTGTTTATTTCTATGTATTTTATTATTTGAAATATTTAAATGACTTCAGTTAACAATTTTCTTCTAAATTAAAAAAAAAAAAATTGTTATTATATATTGGGTTGAGAAAGAAGTATTTTCTTTAAGAAGATATTTGAAATAATCCAGTGTATAAGTTAACATCATGTCAAGAACATTTCATTGAAGTTATTTTCTTTTTTATTAACTAATATCTTACTTATTATAAGACGCAGATTGTGTGTGTGTGTCTCTGTACGTTTATATATTGGATCGGATTTCCTACATTTTTCAACCGATTTCAACAAAACTTCACAGGACTATGTAAAATTACCTTGTGGTGGTTCTGACAGCACCAAAAAATTGGAAAAACAATTGTTTTTGCATGAAATCAATTTGAAAACACGATTCTGTCACCAGAATGAAAGGGGGACAACTCATATCAAGTGTTTTCGTTTATATATGGGATCGGATTTCCTACATTTTTCAACTGATTTCAACAAAACTTCACAGGACTGCATAAAATTACCTTGCCGTGGTTCTGACAGTGCCAAAAATTGGAAAAACACAATTGTTTTTGCACGAAATCAAATTGAAAACACAATTCTGTCACCAGAATGAAAGGGGGACAACTCATATCGAGTTATACTTATTATAAAACCCAGGTTGTTTGTGTGTGTGTGTGTGTGTGTGCATTGTGTTCCTTTATATATGAGATCGGATTTCCTACATTTTTCAACCGATTTCAACAAAACTTCACTTTTTTTGGCAGGTAGTGTTTCTTATTGTCTTGCACACTTTTTTCTTTATTTTTACATTCAGAATGCTTTAAAAATTCCATTTACAAGACAATTGCTTATGATAAAATTCTATTCAATCGATAGACTCATAACGATTGAAAACAATGTTTTCGTTTGTGTTTGGGCTTGACCAATTCATAAAAAAAAAAACTAATTAAGACATGCGTGTCCATCAACCTTAAACAATAATCTTTGTCAATTTTATTTTTCAGTCTTCATGATGGTCGATACTTGAACTATCTCTTACTGTTACATCGCCGGGCTCTACTGCTAGTATTATATATATATATATATATATATATATATATATATATATATATAAAAACAAAGACAAAAGGAAAATTTATCTTAAACAACACTTTTCAT
>CAHIKZ030001442.1:342500-427500 GCA_903632075.3 Acanthosepion pharaonis | reverse complement strand
TCCTTTGTTATTTCGGTCTTCAATAGCTGATTCTGAGATAGATATTCTTGTAGAAAAGGATTTCACTCAAAATGATAAGTTGCCATTCACCATTAAAGAGTCCTTTTACCTTATTTTTTTTTCTTCTTCTAGGTTGACTGCTAGTCAATACTAACAATCTCAACCTATCCCATAGACAAATGGCAGCAGTAGTTTGAATTTAAAATTTCTTCTTCTCCTAGAAGTGTAAGATTTAGATCTTTTTTTCATGTGAAGAAAGGGTCAAGAAATTTTTCTAAAGTCAAAATAAAAATGGTCAGAGAAAGTGAAAGTCTAGAAATTAAAATCAAAGAACACAAGACATGCATACAACTAAAAAAGATTTCCAATTTAGAAGCAAAAACGGATCCAAAATTAAAATAAAAATTAATTTATAAATAACCATCCATTTGGTTGAAACTACCTATGTGACCTGTCTATTTCTATGTCTGAGTAAAGGTTGAGAAATTCAATTATTTCAACTACTTAGTGGCCGTCTGATTTGTGGCATAGTAAAATGAATACATTATTTTTTTTTCACAGAGCATACTGAAAATGTCTAAGAAAAGGAAATGGAATGATGATTACTGTTATTTTGTTTTCATTTATGCAACTGAAACAGATAGAGCAAAAAAGTCCTCAATGCATTTTTGGTTCAGTGATATTTTCAAATGCAAAGTTGCAGCCATCTAAACTTGACAAATGCTTTAAAAGAATACATGGTGGTACAGAGACTCTAAAATCCAAAAAAAATTTTGCTTGATGATGGAACAGAGCTTACTTTAACTCAATTTAATTCAAATAATCATATTGAATTTTTCGGCTCTTGTTTTGAAACATGAGACCTCTTATGTTGCGAGTTGGAATCATATTTTTAAATAAATTATTATATTTATTCTCTACTTTTGTATCGAGCACTATTTTTTAAAAATAATAACTAAAATACTAAGGAACTTTGGATTATTTTCCTAACCAGTTTCTTCCTATTTTCTATGTATCTTCACACACACATATATATATATAAATAGAAATGTTGCCACTTTGTCAATTTCATTAATATTTTATTTAGATTGCCAATGATTCTTCTGATGAGGGGTTAGCCAAAAAGTTTACCTTAAAGAAAAAATGTCGTTTTGTTTGTTCAAAACAATTTATAGGATCTGTGGTATCAAACTTTTGTGTGTGTATGTGTGTGTGTGTATGTATATATATATATATATATATGTCTTTCAAGAAAATATGAATGAGTGAACATGCTTTGTGTGTGTGTGTGTGTGTGTGTGTGTGTGTGTGTGTGTGTGTTTAAGATAACAATATATCAATTTTTATATATCAAGAACAGTTTTGGAGGAAAGATGTATGACAAAGTGGAAAAAACTTTTTCATACATCTTTCCTCCATATATAGTGATTTTCTAAGCGCAGCTTAGATGTGTCACAAGGCCGAAATTATGGGGCACCCAGTGAGGATCGAACTCACTACACAATCATAACTGATCTAGCAAGACAAGCTTTCTAAACATTACACCACGTCAAGGTGCCCTCTTTCCTCCATATCTATATGTTATAGAAAACCAAAACTCTTGGTTGAACAAATGGACCTCTTGCCAAAAGACTTAAATACATTTAAACAAAATAAAATCTTGAACAAGGACAGCAAGAAAAAAAAAGAGAAAGACCTAAAAGGTAAACACCTGCCTAGTCAGTAAATCTGTTTGATGACATGAATTCCTATGAAAGGATGGCCCTAGTTGTAAGCCAAATTGCGCAAAAAAAAAAAAAAATCTAATAAAACAATAACCTAGTCATATTTTATATTATGTCTATATCTGTTAATTGCCTCTTTTATTAAGTATTCTGTTATCACTGCTGACTTAGTATAGCAAATTTTTCTTCTAGACAAAACCTACACATATCCCTAGCAGTTTTACATGTACTACTTTTTTATAAGTTCCCCAAGTATTTTTGGGGGGACTAACTTACTTCATATATCAATCAGTTATGTGCCAATGCATAAATCATGCTTAGGCGATCATTCGATACATGACTGACGAGGCAGATTTTTTTTCCTGCAATAGACCAGTTACCATCAAAGGCTATAGAACCCGGTCTGTCCTGCTATTTACCCATAACTGGGGGGGGAGAAGAGGAGGATTCATACCTTTCCCAAGAGTATTAGCACGTAAATGAATATAATCAATATGATTGGAATTTGAACTCGGCTCTCTGATTTCTCAATCCAAGCCACTATCCATTACTCCACCATGACTCCTACTACTTCATATATATTTGTTATTAAAATATTTATTTGTATTTAGAGCTTTTTGTGATTGTCTGACAATATTTTTTTTTAATTTTATTACTATTGTCAGATGCCCAGAGAAAACCTCAGTATGACAAAATGCCCTCAAATGAAGCCTACTCAGTTAAACTACAATATAGAACTAAAAAAAAACTATTAATTAAATTAAACTGACAAAAATTTATTTAGTTACAATATCATTATTTTTACCTTGCTTCTACTTCAGAAAAGTATTTACCAAAGCTCATATTCCAATCACACAATTTTATAGCATAGCATTTTTTCAAGAAAATAAGAATTTTTTCCATGAATAAAATGTTTTGAATCCAACGAAAGACCCAAGTTCTCATTCTGCATCTTTGACTGTATAGCTGGCCACTCATATTCAAGGATACTCTACTAGGATGACTAACCAATCCCTATTGCAGACACTTGCTCAGGTGCATTTGTGTTTATTCAACACCCACAGAGCCCACCTGTGGTTTATACTGGAACCATGCTGAGCAAACCTTAGTTACAGTTTCTGGGAAAGAGCGTGCTGTCTAGCATGATCAACAATTTGAACAAGGCCAGCACGCACAAGACCTCAACCATGATGACTTGTGACTTTTACCGACGACACGGTTACGTCTACCCACATACACTCACAAGACTTGGGTCAACCTGTGGTATGGTTTTCAGGCACTTTCCAAAGGTGACACATGCTGGGATCGATCCCCTCCAGTTTGATAACATCAGGAAATCTCCTTCCTGACAAATCGACCAGGGTAAGATCCGAACCTGGGTGTCATGATCAGAATGCAAAGGTTCTAACCACTCAACCACATGCACATCTTTGAATAAGAACCAAGGAAATTCATAACATCAAAATTAATATCTTAATCATCTCTCAGGTTCTTTATCTAGTTTATATGTTGTTAATCATCTAAATTGTCTTCCTTTT
This sequence comes from Acanthosepion pharaonis, assembly GCA_903632075.3. NCBI lineage: Eukaryota > Metazoa > Mollusca > Cephalopoda > Sepiida > Sepiidae > Acanthosepion > Acanthosepion pharaonis. The sequence continues at coordinate 424,238 of CAHIKZ030001442.1, read as the reverse complement.
AGCAACCCAGACATAACATTTCATGCATCATATATATATATATATATATATATATATATATATATTCCAAAATCTGGGAAAAAATAGATTCTAAGTCAGATAATATTTTATAAAGATTCCAATATTATATTGTTCATTGGTGAGTTGCCGTTAATTAATATTTTTTTTTAATGAAAGCAATATTTTTCTGAATGAATTGACACTAATTGCGATATCGTTAACAGTATGAAGTTGACTAAACATAGTACAATTAGAACCAGAAAAATAATGGAAAAAAATGTTGAGTTCTTTGATCAATCAAAAAAAAATGCTGTTCAGCAAACTCCTTTCAAAAAGTAAAAAGTAACTGAAACAGTCTAAAAAAGACTTCACAGATGAGAGAAACACTAAGTCATAAATCATATTTTAACTCTTGCTATCCAGTTAGGAATAAAATGGTGCAAAATAACAGGTTTGGAGTGGACAAGAGGTTACTGAGATATGAATGTAGTAAAGTAGTCAATAAATAGAAGAATAGTGAAAAAGAGGAAAGAATGAATGGATGGATGGTTAAAATAGAAGAGAGAAAAGAATAGTGAAACATAACAGAGAAGAAAAACAGTAAAAAATAATAATATAAAAGAAACTAGTAGAAATTAGTAGGAAGTAAGAAAAACAAGAAATAGTGAAAAAAGTATAGTGAAAAAGAGGGGTTAAAATAGTAGAACAGAAGAAAAAAAGAATACAGGAGAAGCCAAAAAGAAGAGGGAAGAAGAAGCCAAAAGGAAGAGGGAAGAAGAAGCCAAAAGGAAGAGGGAAGAAGAAGACAAAAGGAAGAGGGAAGAAGAAGCCAAAAGGAAAAGGGAAGAAGAAGCCAAAAGGAAGAGGGAAGAAGAAGACAAAAAGAAGAGGGAAGAAGAAGACAAAAAGAAGAGGGAAGAAGAAAGAAATCAACGAAAAATTTGTGAAAATGAGTGGCGAGGAATAAAAAGGATGAAAATCAATTAAGAAAAAATAAAAAAAGAAGAGCAAAGAAGGAGGGTGAAAACAGCAAAAAAATAATTATTAAAGAAGTGGGAAGAATAGTGAAGAAGAAGAGGAGGCAAGAAATTGAAGAAGATGAGTCTAAAAGATTAAAGAGGAGGAGGCAAAAAGACTCAAGAAGAGGAGGCAAGAAGATGAATAGTGAAAAATAAGTTAATAACGATTAAGTTTATTAACATTCGAAGAAGAATTGTTTGTTGATTGAACTCGTTCCTTCTTCTGCTCCTACAACCATTTTCATATATACAAACTGAACATGGTGAGAAAACTGACCCTAATTTCAACAGGGATTAGTTTGGAAATATTAGTAGTTGACTGTCATAAATGCTTTGTATTATTCAAAAGAAGGACATTACTGCCACATATATACATATGGAGATATTTTTTTTAAAAATTGGTGAGTTCTTTAAAGAGTGAGAAAATTGAATAAAACTGCCTGGATTGACATATCTACTAACACTTTTCTTATGAGTCATGCCCTTCAATGTTATGGAATTGATCAGCTGAACTGTAGTGGCTGCAACAAAGGTAATATCAAGAATGAATTCAACAGTTCAAACAACCACTGAAATGATAATAACTTCTCTTCTTATACACAAATTTATTACCGATATTAAAATGAATATGCTGCTTTTGACCGAGTTATTATGACAACTTGTCAGAAATGGATTTACACTAAGGACAGCAAGGTGTGGATCATATTCTTAAGCATCCATGCATAGGTGTTTTCATTAAAGGTATTGTGGTTAACATTTGTATTTTAATCTAATGAGAAAATAACTACTGAGTCGGGAAAGGAAGTGGTTAAAATATTGGCTGGGAGAGAAATGTGTTTCTGAGTTGCTCACAAAATTGGTTGATAATATGAGTAAATTCTTATTTATAATAGCAGAGAGGATCCCAGAATAATCTTGTTGCAATGAAAACTGGTTAGATAACATTTTTAGCACCAAGCTCTAATGAACCAAAATGGTATAAATCATCAGCCTATATCATGGAGAATGGCCTACACATTACATAAAACAATTGAATTAAGGACCAAGATCACATTTTTATTCACTTGTAATTGGACAATGTACAACTTTAAATTTGTCAAAAATTTTTTTCAATGAGTTTGAAAAATATTCTTGTTTGTAATGAATACTTTATCAACAAAATGTACCAGGTGTAGTTCTGTGTTTCTTCACATCATGTAATGTATTCAAATATATTTACTATAACAAATCACCAATGCATTGTCATAGTAAATCATTAGCAATCCATTTCCATAGTAAATCATCTACAACATGTTTCCATATTAATCATTCACAGTGTATTGTCATATCAAATAATATGTAATGCATTTTCATTGCAGTTCAACACCAATTCATTTCCATGGTAAATCACTTGCAATCCATTTTCATAGTAAAATCATTTCCAATGCATTTTCATCATCAAACATCTGCAAGGCATTTTCAAAGTGAATCTTTTGCAATAAGATTTGATAACAAATCATTTGCATTGTATTTCTACTATGAAATGTCTGTATTTCCATACTGAATCACCTACAATGAGTTTCCATAGTAAATCTTCAGCAATGCATTTATAGTAAATACTAAAAGAATCTAGTGTCATTTTTTTAAATATATTAATTCTTTATAAACATCAAAATCTGAAGAAAATCAGTCTTGATCATGCTCAGAGCATTACTTTTGTTTTATCTTTATAATGGTGGATGTAAAGTGTAAGAAGTAATTTACATAAAACGGAATGCTGAAGAAATGTCATTATTTCTTCAGGAAGTTAGGCTTGTGAATTAATTGCCTGTCAAAAATAGTCATTAATTATCCATCTTTAAAGACTTTGCATAGTTCTTGTTTTTCAGCTGATTATTTGTCATTAAATATTCTTTGATGGCTTTGGCGATTTTTCATTTTTTTTCTTTTTTTTTTGTTTCATACTCTCTAAACTTGATAAAAGGAATAACCAATTGCTTAATGCTTGTAAAATTCATATTATCTCTTGCTCATAGTAATCATTGAAAAGACCCAAATTTATATGAAACACTGACCAAATTATGGCTTGAGCACGTATGTGACTAATTAGTGGACATCTTTCTGTATTAATGGTTATTATCTTTTTTAATTGAAAGTTTTCGTATAATTAAAACTTGCACCAACAGTGTCTCGAGAAACAACAAAGACTTTTATCTTTATTTTTAACTTTTAATATTGTCTGCCAAAACAATGGACAATTTCTTCACAGAGGAAGAATCTCAAAGCAACAAAGTTGTGGTTCTACCAACAAATACTTAATAAAATGGACAGGGCCTAAGATAAACATGTTTTAAGGAGAATGGGAACAACAACGTAATGTTAAAATGAAACAGCCCCAAACAATCAATGCAGGCACCCCCACAAGGTTTGCATTTCTGTCCAACCCACACTATTTTACATAAATGATCTACCATACTCCCATTGTTAGTGAATATCAATGCTGATGATACAATGACATATGTGTGCATATCCAAAATTCTAGATGACCAGTGATCGGAAACGGATTTCTTCTCTAACATAGCTTTAACAGCTCAGTGGGGAAAAAAAAAATGGCTGGTCACAGTCAATGTCTCAAAAACCAAACTAGTGATGTTCCCTTCATCACCCTGAATTTTCAACAATTGTGCTCTCTCACAGAGGTTTCATGCCTTGAGAACATATTGGGGCTTAAACTAAAACTAGACCTCAAGTGGACAATACATCACGGCATACAATAAATCACTGAAGATACTAGAAAAATAGTTGGTTCCCTGTACTACTGCAGTAAGTATCTGACTTCTCCTGCTATCATCTACCTTTACAAGAGCTAGATCAGACCAAAATACTATTGCAATATGTGGGTAAGAGCTGTCCAGTTTTCACTTTTCAGTCTTGATCGAGTTCAAAAGTATCTCTGCATCCTTGTGGATGATGGATTATTTTCCACCCTAGAACCCCTTTCTCACAGATGTAATGTTGCAAGTGTTTTGATGCTCTAACAGTTAATTTCTGAAAGGTGAACTAAATTCCTGAGCAAAATTGGTCTGATTGCAGAATCTTGGTGAAAAGAATTACTTGATGTATCCATGTTGGGCTTTTAATTCATGAGCAATTGTGCATGCAGAAGCTGCATTTCAAGTGAATGCAAAAAGTGAAAACCTAGTTGATTATGCAGTATTTTTAGTGATCTAGTGATAATTTGGGGGACCAACTTGTCACTGGTTATGAAACACAGTTACATCTGCATGATTCATACACTAAACAACAGGTAATTCAGTGGCAACACTCCAATTCTACATAACCGAAGAAATTCAAGACCCAAATATCAACAGGATATGTTATGGCTCCATGCTTTCTGACATAACTAAAGGACTAATCATCAGTTGCAAAAAGACAGAAAAGATAGTCATCAGCAAGAGAAAGAATCCAAGATGAGAATTACAAATTCGAGATACAAACTTCAAGCAAGTGCAGAAGTTCAAATTTCTGGGAAGAATTTTAACAGAGGATGGTAAAAAAAAAAAAAATGGCATCAAAAACACACAGGACAAGTAAAAGAAGCATTCCAAAAGCTAAGCATGGTGCTGAGAAACAAAAAGAGTTCTGGATTGATATGTGGTATCCATCCTCTTATATGGCAGTAAATGATGGACAATTTCCCCATGGATGAGGAGAAAACTGGAGGCAGCAGAAATGGGGTTCTTCAGGAGGATACTGAAAATTCCATGAATGGAGCAAGTAAGCAACAAGGAAGTCTTAAAGAAAATGGTAACAGAAAGAACACTTAAACTCAAAATCAGGAAAAGATAGCTGAAATTCTTTGGACACATAATGGGGAAAGGGGGTTTGGAAAACATAACCATCACAGGGCATATTGAGAGCAAGAGACCTAGGGAAAGAAAACGAGCCACTTTCTTAACAAGCTTGTATGAATAGATGGTGGAATGGGCACATAGAAAAAGAAATTATACTGACTCCTTATCTTTAAAAAGGCCAAACAGAAAAAATATTTGACCTTGCTCTGTTGATTAAAGTTGGTGCCGAAATAAAATTATGATGGAAAATGCAAAAAAGTTGTAGTAGTATATACAGTGCCCCTACAACTCAAATGTATTATGAGACTTGTGATCAGTTGTTTTCAATCTAGACATCTTATTCTTTTTGAATTCTTGTAATAGATACATTTTTATTAAACGCTAGTGACTGTTTTGTCCAAAAATGAATTTTTTTTTTCTGTATTGAGTAAGAAAAGAAAGACAAGTTTTTAAAAGCTAAATGATTTTTAGTAATATATGGAATCCGTTTTCTTGACTTTGAACATTTTCCTCAGGGTTGGAAACAACTGTCTGGAGTCGACTGATTGAACAAGCAATAAACAGCTGAGTGAACTTCCAGAACATGATTAACAATGTGCAAAACATGGAGCCAAGAACATTTGTAACATCAACATTATCATAAGTTAGAAATGTTAAATAAACTCTGATATTATGCATCTTGTTCCCAGAAGCTATATTTCACTTTACCAATATCATGCTGTTCTACATAATTTACACTATGTCCCACATTATTATTATTTGCACAAAAAAATGGCATTAACCAACCAATATTGGTAAAGATCAAAATTTATATTTATATGATAAATATATAATATGAATCTCAGCTTAAAATAACTTATCTTTTTAGAAATGTTTGTCATTTTGAAGTGTGAGATTTTATTATGTAATTCAAGAATTGCTCATTTTAAATATACATATATAATAGTATAGTTAATAACATTCATTTTTGCAAGTTTAAATATATAAGCACTGTCATAGGTCAGAAGAAACATTAAAAAAACATGATAAAATCTAACTACACCAAATAAGTGATTGAAATCTCAACCACTTAGTAACATTATTCGGACTATTGCCCTCATCTTTGTCGCCATATCTATCACAACGTTTCAGCCGTTGTATGCTCCGGCCTTCTTCAGGTGGTTGGAATGTCGAACCGAACCCTTTATTTCGCTCACTGGGATAGACTGTTCTAATTCCACATGCCATGTTTGATGGAAGTCAGTTATCAGTTATCTCCTGTTAATTTCCCTCTGAAAGTTCTCCACTTCCTTAACCAGGTATTGAACTCACACTCTTTGGGTCCTGTCACTGGATCTAACTACTGTGCCATGTGTCCTTGAGGACATCTGGGTATGAATTTCTGGGTATTATAAACCTAATGCCTTCGGCAACCATTTTTACCAGTGCTCATATTGCAATTTTACTGTTATCATTGCATATTTTTACCAGAGTTCATATTGCAACTATGTTGTTATCATTGCTTTTCTCTGGCACTCCTTATTACTGGTTCCCATATTGTATTTATCTCTATGCTTGGTCGGCTCGGGAGATTTTTGTGGCCTAGCATATGTGCTGATTCCTTAACATTGTGAAACGTTGTGATAGATATGGCGAAAAAGATGAGGACAATAGTCCGAATAATGTAAATAATGTACATAATACCTCATCTCAGAAATATAGACAAACTTAGTAACATGTTAAGTCCCAGAGGTCTTTGGAAAAGACGTTTAAAAAATATTTCAAAACATCAAATAAGAGATTGAATTTTCAAACACTAAGTAATGAATTGGACTTAATGCATTTTTCATTTAGTCATTGCAACAGAGTTAGGTTGGTTATCACTAACCTTACAATATCAGAAAACAATTTGCTCTTTGATATTAGGAAAAGAACAAAAAAATAAATAAACGGTCTTTATTCTTTCACTGGGGCAAACGGAATCAGACAACAGAGTTTGAATTTCAGTTGGAGCAGCTTGTAATCATTTAATTTTAAAGCTTATCAACCCTATGTGGGTTATTTAAAGCCCAAACCTATTTTAAATTATAAGAATAAATCTTTTTTTTATGAGTAAATATTGCATTAATAATTTTTGTTTTTGAGATAATGATTTTTCAGGATATAAATCCAATTATTTAACTCATAGCTAGAACAGGGAGAAAAGATGGATTCATACCTTTCTCCATGGTATTTGCACAATGTTCTTTCACATCACCAGATATTTTGGAAAAAAAATGTTTCATCAATTACTATATTCTGTGTTTGATACTGAAGAAAATGGATGTGTGAGCACTTGAACAAACTAATCTCCTCTACCACGTAGGCAGGAGAAACAGCAAAGAGCTGTTACACCCAAACTAAACCTTGACAACAACCCTCACTGTATCATTGTAATTAATATTGACACAATTTTGTTGACTAATTTGCATTGTGCTGATATCCACAGTTCAAAAAATATTGTTCCACACTGAAAACTTACCTTGACTAAGAAATGAATAAACTTCATAATGAAATATGCAAACACAGTAATACAGTATATTATACTGTATTTGACAAGATATAAGCAGCAGATTTCGTAAAAAAAAAAATAAATAAATAAAAAAGGATTAAGAAAAAACTGATATCTATCTCATATAGAAAAAAAAAATACATAAAAAAAAAATTAAATTTAAAAATTTAAAATTTCAGCATCCCTTCTTCAGTCTTAATTTTAAACTTAGCTAGCCACAGTCATTGACCCAAACATACAAACAATATTCCTAACACCAAAACAACACACATTCTTACTACATCCACCATAATACCTCATTGTCTCTATGAAAATCCTAACTAGTTCCCATATGTACAATTCATTGTCTGTTGTGGGAGGGGAATAAAACATCAATTTAAAAACTAGCCCCAATGAGTATTTACAATATGAAAGCAAAACTATTTAACCAAATGAAAAAAATGTTAGTAATAACCCCCCACCCTACACACACACACACACACACAATCCTTAAATGGGGCAGAAACATCAGTTAACTGGATGAAATCAATGCGGGACTATAATAAAAAAATTCATTCATCCCAAGTACTCACACAAACACACACTCACACAGACAAAGAGGAAAGTTCATCAGAACAATTGCCATGAAAATATTTATAAAAAAGGCTTCCAGTAAGTAATGACCTCACTACACTTGTCAATATTCAAGAATATCTCATTAAACATTGCTCTACAGCAGGTACCCAACAATGTTGGGTTTAAATGGGTCTACTGAGGACAATAACTGAGAAAAGAAATCTCAAAGAAATGCAATGGATTGGTGATATAGTTTTGCTTTATTATCAGTCTCTTGTTTTCCTGTGTACTTGTTGGTGACAAATTATTTTCCACTTGGAAATCCCTTTCTCTCGGCTGAAATATCACAAGTCTCACACTGCTGTTGCTATTTCCACAGAAATTATTCAGATAAACTACATTCTCGGAGAACATTGCTCTAAAGAGGGTGATTGGTAGTAATACTGAGGCCACGTAACCAATGGTAGTCAGGGCTGGGAGATTTTGGTCCCTGGCTCGAGTGTATGTGCTTGGGTGCCCAACATGGAACTAACCTTGTCTCATTTCACGCCAACGTGGGGAGATGAGTAAAAATACCATGGTACTTAAAGAGAATTGAGTGCCTGTGTATTTTAACATGGTTTAAATTTTGTAGCCACTTAAGGTGTTTAAAATTTACTTTAAATACAGGTTTATGATAGTGCTAAGACCGGTACCTTAGACTAGCTGTCCTTAAGGATATTAAGAACATATTCACCTATGGCCATTTAATTCATATGGTGATTTTAAGGATCGAACTCACGATTCAACCATAAGTGAGACAAGCTTCTTACTCGTTGTACCACTTCAAAGAATTGAGAAAAGAGACAAGCTGCTTACTCGTTATACCACTTCGAATATAATTCGTATACTACTGCATAAAAACGGCAATGCGGGTAAAAAGTGAAAACTTTGAAGAAACATTAAGTGTTAAAATGTTTTAATCGCAAATAGACATTTTGTAACCAAGAGTAAAGAAAGACTGAATAAAACTGTAGCTACTTGACGTGATTTTTTTTGTGTGTGACATTGGCAAAATATCTCGTTTGCCGCCCCATGGCAATCATTAATTTCACCGCCTTCAGCGTCTTTTACGAATTATTTTTTTACACTATTCGCACCCAGAAGATAGTCAGGATAAAAAAAATTGTTTTTTCGCTACTTGACTCGTTTATCGGGAACGCTTAGAAAAAGCACCGGCGATGTATTGTCCGTTTAGTAAGTAATTTAAAACTAAAAGTAAAACAAGAGAAAAAAAAAAACGAATGAATTGAATTAAATTTCCTAAGATTATTATTTTTTTTTTTTTTTTCATTAGAGCATGATATTAATTTTGCCATTGCTTAGAAAATTTAATTCAACTGTGAATGTTTAAATCCTAGGCGTCCCCGGTATACGATAGTTGTTTTCTTAGAGCTTATCCTTGTCAAAACAATTATCGCTTTCATCACCATCTGAAAAACACTAAAAAAACTGTCCTGAACCATTGATTTCTAAGCCAAAATAGAGCTTAAAAACAATTTCTCGAGCGAGAGGTAACTTGTATAGGCGACTGGGTCCTTACGTATTTGACGCAAAATACCGCAAAAAAAAAAAAAAATGAAACAATAAGAATTAAGAAGAAATATTCCGTAAGAGAAGTTGATAAGTAAAATCATTTACTAATCAACTTCTCTTGTTGAATGTTGATTCTTAATGGAATTTTATGCATAACAACAATAATACAGACAGTAATTTAGTTATTTGAAATGCTGAAATTTATTTCTTGGAATTTTGAGTGAAAAAAAAAGTTACTATTGAATATTGATAAAGTAAAACTGATGTAATTAAAAAGTGTGTGAGTTTGGAGAACTTTAGTAAGAAACTCATCACTCCTTTGATAATGTTTTGAGATGAGGCTGGCAACAAAGAATATGCATACTAATTAAAAAAAATTAATTCTCAAGAAATTTAAAGGAGGAAGCAAATGATTTCTTGATAACGGCTAGCAAAGAAAAAATTACTAGAGGTCTGGTTAGTAAGGCTTATTAGTTCGAATGGAAATACTTTAACAAATAACGGAAGTACGAGTCATTTTATTCTCGATGTTACTTACTGTGAGGTAACATTTTGTTCTTCAAGGCTTTGCCATAGAACAAAAAAAAATAAATCAAAATTCTTTTTGTCGAGTCCATCTTCGGTAGGAAAATCTCTCGAGTCTTTTAAAAAGTCTCTCACTATATTTATGACGTTCAGTTGCTCCAAATTTCTTTTGCGGGTCAGTTTCTGAAAAATAAGTTACAGTTTGTTTTTTTTGTTTTGGTTGAAGTATTCAGAAAAAGCAGATTCTGTTCACACAAGGCTTCTAAGTGTATCTGCAATTCCCACGGAAAAAGATATCAAATAACCAGTAATCTACACAAATGGCCTAACAACAGGAAAAATACTATGTTATCAAAATATTTATGCAGAGGGGAAAAACATAATTCACGCAATGCTGGGATAATGTTCTTGTAATTAAAATAAATTATTATTGAATTACTTTAAAAATGTTTGTACTATGACATTTTCCCGATATTTGAATGGATTTTTAATTCTAATTTAAACTGAAAAGCGAGTGGTGTAGTAGCAAACAACGTTAGCTGAAATCTTTAGTCAAATCACAATATAGTTTTAAAAACAATTTTTTTTTCTTATTCATCTATATTTTTGTTGAATCACCCGTTAAGAAAGTATAAAAAAAAAATTAAAACTACATGACTACAAATTTCAGCGGAATAAAGAAGGTCCAAGTCGGAACGAACGAAGAAAATTACAGGAGAAAACCTAAACCATTTTGTCAACAAATACTTTATTGAATAATTAATTTCATTTAAAGATCAAGCATTCATTACACTACTATTTTCTCTCAGTCTGTTCGATGAAAATGGCGCCAGACTGAGGATTAAATTCTATTTAAAAAAAAATGTTATATGCGTTAACAGACGTAAATAATCTAGCAAAGAATCGGAACATTGGTTGCCAATGTAGGAAGACTTACAAACACTAGAGATAAGAAATAATATTGATGCTTTTGTCATTTGATAACATAAGTATTGTTAAGACCTTCCAAAGCCGTTATTTAACAGCTCCCCCACGTAGGTCGTATGTGGCACAAGGCCGGTTTAGCGTGGGTTCTCCGAACCCGCAGGCTCGGCAAAAATATTCCCTTCAAACCCATATAAACGGGTTCAGAGCCTGTCTACCTCGCCAGACGAAACTTTACCCTTCGGCAAAGCCTCGTCCGAGTTCCTCTCCGCCAGGGTGGGGAGTTTGGCAGGAATGAACGGTCTGTATCAAGTTGATTTGGAAGTTTCAAAACTTCAAATACACAAAAAAAACTGGTTTTGATTTCGTTTCCGAAGTCAAATAAAACTGCATGTAATTCACGCAAATATTATGAGTAATACCAGAAACTTCTTGTAATTACTGGTTTATGGCCATATCATGTTGAAACTCTGGTTATCATATGATCACAGAAGTTAAACAATGTTGAACAATGTTACCAAGATGGGTGACCACTTGGTGCTGTTAGCTTGGATGTATAGATGCTTTAATGGATAACAGCTTGGTATTGGAAATTGGAGAACCGACTTCCAATTCCAATTGGGTTTGTTATATTTACTTATGCACAAATACCCATGGAAAAGTTATGAAACCATCTTTTCTTCCCCTAGCTATGGGTTAATTAGTAGAAATTGTATGAGTAAATTATTATTATTGCCAAAAACGTTTTACAATCAAAAAATGTTTTCTGGTTGTATATACCCTTCAAAAGGTTGATAAGCAATAAAAAAAAAACAAATAGATCAATCAATTAATCATCATAATTACTTTGGCAGATATATTCAGAAAGCTACTTGGTTGATCATGAAAATTTAACTTACTACTTGCTAAATATTAAGGAAAAAAAAATTGTTAGGTATTCCAACACCCCGGGATACAAACAGAAGAATAAATTGCTTTTGCTTCAAGAGACTATTTTTTGTGTAATGGTTCTTTGATAACCTAGGTATAAATAACTGCTAACATCTAAGCAGAAGTTAAGAAATCTCAAGCCTGGTCATTATCTAGATGGGTGTCCATTTGGGAATACTTGTTGCTGTAAGTTTTGATGCATAGTTGGTTTAATTGATAATGGCTCATATTTGGAAATCAGAGAGCCAACTTCCAATTCCAGTTGGGTTCATTCTAGTCACATACAAATATCCATGGGAAAGTTATGACTCCACCTCTTCTTCTCCCAGCTATGGATTAATTAATAGGACTTGTATGAGTAAATCATTATTATCTCCCCCAAAAAAATTCATACAATCTAAAAATATTTTCTGGGTGCAAAATGTTGATATACCATAAAATAAATAAATCAATCAATCAATCCTCATTGTTACTTTGACAGATATATTTTGAAAGCTACTTGGCAAATCATGAAAATTTGACTTACTGCTTGCTAAATATTAAGGGAAAAAAATGTTGGGTGTTCAAACACTCCATGGTACAAAAAAAGGATAAATTGCTTTTGTTTCAATGTATTGGTTTTTGTGTTATGGTTCTTTCATAACCTGGCCATGAATAATTGTTCACATCTGGTCTGGTGCTTCTCCTATATATTTAGAGATTCTAGATAGAATACAAAAATGAATCAGCAATGTTATTGGTCCTGAATGTTATCTTGGCTTTAGTCATTTTCCCACCACCATAATGTAGCTTCCATTGCCTTTTCCATAAATACTTACATGGTAATTGTTCTAAAGAGTTTTCTGCTTTGGTATTCTGGCTTTTTGAATCTAAGCACAGTACTAGATTGGTGGCAAGATCTCAACATTTTACAGTTGAAATAGCCAGATGTAACCGAAAGTTCATTACTAACAGTTTATTATCTCACACTTCTTACTTGTGGAAATCTCTTGCAGCTTATTGCTTCACAGTTAACTTTGATCTTCAAAAATTTAAATGCAATGTCAATCGATATCTTCTGTCTTTATAATTCCTGTTCTTTTATTGTGTTCTCTCTCTCTCTTTTTATAATGTATACTTGCTTGGGGTGAAATGAATTAAAAGAAAGAAAAATGGTTTTGGCTGACTTTGTATCTACCAAGTCTAAATTTATACTACCCAGCTCAATACTAAAAAGAACAAAACAAGACATACAAAGAAATGAACAATAGAATATGAACAACCTACCTCCATAGATTTTAAAGGATTCACTTTGAAATTTCTTAAAGGTTATCTTAATTGATAGACATCTGAAGAAGGCTGGAATGTATCATGGCTGAAAAATTGTTATAACAACAAAGATGTGGACAATGGTCCGAGGATAAATAATGATAATAATAATAACTCCCCATAACAGAAATTCAGAAATAATTTATATTTTACTTTTTTATAGGTAAATATTCTTGGAAATAAATTTATTCTGAATTCTTTAGTACAGTTCTTGGCTAGTTGACAAGGGAAACTATTTTTCTAATCCATATGGAAAGTATAGATATTTGGATGGCAGGAAACACTGACTATAGTGTTAGGGTTCAACTTATCATGGAAACAAAAAGAATGCTTATACTTTGAATCAGAAAGAGACAGTTGAAATTTCTATGACACATAATGAAGAAAAAGGGCTTGGAGAATTTGACTGTTAAAGGACATACTGAAAACCAAGGGAGATGGAGAAAATCAGTGAGTAACTGATAAAACAAACTTGTATAAATGGATAATAGAAGAGGGAGGGGAGGGTTGGTGGAAAGACAAACCTTACTAAGAGTTCCAAAGGACACAAAGTTGTTCGGAAGAGGCATGGCACACAGAAGAAGATCATTTGAAGTGAGCATGATCCTTGTTTGGAATTTAATGAATCTGACACTGTAACAATGTACAAGGGAATGCTGAAAGCTCCTCAGTCTGACACACTTCCCAAAATTTGACCAAACATACTTGAAAAAGCTTCTCATCCAAGAAAATAACTTTTTCAGCACATCCTTATAGATTAAATCCTTCTGATGTCTATTAAGATGATAATATCAAAATTTTAAAAAATATCAACAAAAGTGTGTTCAAGAAAAGACACACTGACAAAATTAGTTTTCTTGTTTTCAGACTTGCTCTTGACTTTCTCAATCTGATCAATGATCAGTTTGGTTCTGTCTAATTAGGAATATTAAAGATGAGTCACACTGAAACCAGGATCAAGTTTTCATGCTGACTGCTTCTTTGATCATCTGAATCATTTACTCAAAGGATATTAATTTTGTGTAAAACCAACAATAGAATTAATCAGCTTGAAAGCTGGGTGGGGAAGTTGTTCTCTATAAACATTGATATTGATAATCATTTTCAGTTTTGATAATGTAAAGTGATCAATCTGCTAGACATTGCACTCACATTTATATGTGTTGTTATTTATCTTCATGTCAGATTTTATTATGCAAGTTAATGTTTTCACAATAAAATTCTTTTTATGAAGCTATACTACATCAGATTTTATTATACAAGTCAATCTTACACAATTTTTATATTACACTGTATCACATTTTACTATGCAAGTCAATGTTACACATTTTTATAGTACATTATATCGCATTTTACTATGCAAGTCAATGTTTTCACAATTCTTATTGTTCCCCTTCTTCTCAGGACTGTAATATATTAGATAAAATATCTGAAAGTATAGAAATGGCTTTTTCTCTACATTTATCTGCAAATATCTTTGTGTCTGTTGATTATAATGCTCATCATGTCAAGTGGCTTAATCATTCTAATGTTACTGATAGTGCCAGTATTCAAATTTTCAATCCTTTTGAAAATTTGGGTCATAATGGTATATCTATTGATATTTCTTTTGTGTCCCTATTTGACATGAACCTGCTATTCATAAGACATTTCTGTTATTAGCATACTGATTGGGATTCATTTTATGATTTTCTTTGCAACACCACTTAGAATGAAATTTTTTAACCCTCCTATTGAAAATTATGCCACTGAGGTTTCTTCTTGGTAATAGTTGGCATTGAAACTTTTCTGCCCCCTTACCAGGTGAAATCACAATCTTCTTGGTTCAGTAACAATGTGAGTTCAATACCTGGTTAAGGCAGTGGAGAACTTGGAAAGGTGAATTAACTGGAGATAACTGATAACTGACATCCATTAGACATGGCACATGAGTTAGAACAGTCTACTCTAGTGAGAAAAATAAAGGGTTCAGTTCAACATTCCAACCACTTGAAGAAGGCCGGAGCATACAACGGCCAAAACATTGTGATAAATATGGCAACAAAGATGAGGACAATAGTCCGAATAATGTAAATAGTGTACATAATACCTCATCTCAGAAATATAGACAAAAAAAAGTCATCCTCTCTGTAGGGGCTCCAATCATGACATCTGACCTACAAAACAAATACCTTCAAAAAAATCTCAAATACAACATAAAAGATGCCAATCATGAATGTTGCCATCAAAGATTTGCTTTTAAGAAAGTTGCTCATAAATGACTGAGACAGAATGTGTCAATGCCCAGCTCTCAATATGATCCCCATGACTTTGGTCAACTGACCCAACATATATATCAACTCAGATTTACCCTCCCTCAAACACCTTCACCATGCCCACATAGACATTCCACTTGCATCCTCTGTATTGGCAAAGTCAGATTCCCAACAAATATCAAGCTTCACTAATCCACTCTAGGCCTCTCTTGACATAACTACCATTGCATTGGTCAACCAACAAATGCATCAATTCCAGATCTTACGAACTCTATTCTTCCTACAAAGATGTCTCCCTCACTTACATTTAGAGACATTAAGAGACATTCTGCTCACATCTGCTGTATTGGCAATACAAAAGAATTTTATATTTACAATTCATGTCTTCTTATCCCTTCACCTCACTGGTGGCACTGTTGTTTCATCTGTTCTTCCATGCTACCATATGCATGTTTATAACACTATTAGCTACAAACATGCAACAAATAGAAAATAAAAGAAATGCTAATAAAAAAATTAGTAATATAAATTCTTAATCTAATAAATTCAAAAAACTTTAAACAATTAGGTATATTCCTACTTGGTATAAGCAATCAAGAAATCTTTTTTGTTTTTTAAGCGTTTCACCCCAAGCAAGGCGGGAAGCCACTAGGACGCAAGGAGTTACAGAAGATTTGGAGCAAGATCAGAGGAGTGATAGAGGAAAGGATGAGGAGAAGGATAGTGGATAGATCAAGGCAACTGGAAATGTCAATTGACATTACATTTGAATAGTTGTAGATTATAACTCTCAGGGTAACTGGAATAGGGAAGGGAGTTCCACAGGCGAGAGGTGCGAAATATGAAGCTATTGGAGTAGAAGTGACGGCTACATTTAATAGCTTTGACAGTGAAAGGGTGAGAGTGGGATGCCAGTCTCATAGGGGGCTTGAATTCATGAAGTCTGGGAACCAGCAAATGCAGCTCCTCGGAGCAATTACCATGAAAGTATTTGTAAAAAAAACAGAGAGAGGCGACTGCGTGTCTGTGAGAGAGCGACTGTAGACGAGATGAATATTTAATTTTTCTTTCAAATTTGACACAAGCTTTACTTTAATATTCTGGATCATCATTATGGATTCCCAAATAATACAGGAAATTAAAATGAAAATGCGTTGAATAAAAATTGCAATGTTATAAAACAAGAATTGTGAAAAAAACTTGCCATTTTTTAAAACTTCTTGTTTTCTGTTTTTCTAAATCTTGTGCATTTCTGACAGTTTCTGGTACTCATATCAGGATTCTTTGGTATCGGTCATTTTTTTATATACCTGAGCAAGACTGTCGGTTAGTAAAAATGGCTTTCTCCTTTGAGCATGAATGTGTAAAAAGAATGTAGCATATCTGTCATGATATCTAGATAAATGTTGATCACTGACTGAAAGAAAGACTTATAAAATCCAAAACAGAAAAAAATCATTTATCCTTACTTTTCTACAATAGAAAATAATTGAATGTTTTCTTTTCTGTTTGTTTGGCATTTGTATTTTTACAAATGTTTTTAAACAACTGTCATTTTAAATTGAAAAACTAATCAGAGATATTAAAGAGTTTTCAATTATTTTTTTTTGTTTTTTATTAAAGTATTAATTTGTTCTTTGACAAATAATGTAAATTACAGTCTTATTTTATTTATTTTTTTTGCATTTGAGACAAAAAAGTCATCATAAATAATTTTTGCAAGATTGAGTGAGTTCCATGATGATCAGATAACAAGGTAAAAAATGAGAAATTTGCATATAAGCACACTGTCTCACTTTAATACACAGGCACACACACAAAAATACATTTGTACACATACTGAGACTCACACATGTTCGCTCTACTGGGAATAAAAGACAAATGTTTTAGGATACATAGTGTGTTTAACAGAAAGTAAAGACAAAGGAGGTTACTTTTTTATGGCAACCATGCCAGATACAACTTTAAGTAAAAACACATATATTGTATAAATTGAGGCAAAAATATAGTTTTCTTTGTTGTTGTGTATATAAATACATAGATGCATATGTACATAAGCACACACATACACACTTTATATATATATATATATATATATATATATATATATTAATAAATCTACATATTATCCCTCACCAATAGCATGACTCAGAGTTTCATGCACAGTGCAATCTTCAGGTGTTGAGTGTAAACTGGGTGTTATGTAATTTAAATTTTAAAAAATATATTTGGTTATTGGAATGTTAGCATAGTTATATATTATACTGGGATTACATTTTTTTTTTTTTAAAAAATTATATTTGGCATTTATAATAATATATATTTATATATATATATATATATATATATATATATATATATATATATATGTGTGTGTGTGTGTGTAAAAAAATTAATTTTTATTTTAGGGTTGTGAATATTTATTTTTATTATTAAAAAGGGAGACTACTTGTTCTTTTTAAATTTTTTAAACTAATTTATATTAAAATTTAATCTGGATCAATCAATATTAAAATTTAATCTGGATCTGCATATTTAAGCAGGTATTTAATTTTATGCCTACATGTAACCATCAGTTCATTTCTTTTGTTTAATAAGTTAGGGCTATTTAAGTGTTTCAACAAGATATAAGTTATATCTATTTCCTTTCCCATTATAATATTTGGCTCTTACAATAATATTGCAGTTGATGAAAGGTGAGTTGCCATCATTCTTTAGTTGCCAGAAATATTTGGAGAGAGCAGTGCTTTTTTTGTATTTTATATTTCCTAAAGTCATTCGATGATAGTAGAAACTTAATTTCTAAGGATATTCAGTGGAATCAAAATGAAATATAACATTGTTACCGGAATGTATGCTTGCTCAGTATACAATATTATCAGTCATACATTGACCATTTAAGGGACAGGTCATATTTTTTGGCAGTTATATTTGTTTTTAGAAAAATTTACATTGTCTTTGTTGTAAATATATTTAGTATTCTACAAACACACACACATGCGTGTGTGTGTGTGTTTGTAGGATGTATATATCCAAAACAAAAGAAATGATGATGAGACAAAGTAGAAAATTAAAAATCAAAGATACATTTCACTGGAGAAAAGCTTATGTTCATTTTGGTGCCATCGGTTTGATTAAAAGAAGAAAAATACAACTATGTGTTAGGAGAGTATCTTGGGATGTCTGGTGATATGGTGGTTGTTGTTAAATCTTATTAATTACTCTAGCTTATCGCATTCTAGCATAACACTTGAAAAGAATCTGTATGTCTCTCTACTTGTTTGTTTTATCTATATCTGTATCAGAGCTATTTGATATTGTAGGATTTTAATTTTGGAACTTATTATTATTTTTTTTAGACACATTTGTACCTACATACACATATACCAATACATATATGCACACTGAATATATATATATATATATATATATATATATATATTATTTTTTTTAAGCATTTCACCCCAAGCAAGGCGGGGGAGCCACTAGGATGCAAGGGGTTTACAGAAAATTTAGAGCAAGATCAGATAGGAGTGATAGAAGAAAGGATGAGGGTAGTGGATAGATCAAGGCAACTGGAGATGTCGATTGACATTACACTTGAATAGCTGGAGATTATAGCTCACAGGGAAACAGGAATAGGGAAGGGAGTTCCACAGGCAAGAGGTGCGAGACATGAAGCTATTAGAGTAGAAGAGATGGCTACATTTATTAGAGTTTCGACAGTGAAGGGGTGAGAGCGGGATGCCAGCCTCGTAAATTGATTTCATGACGCGTCTGAGAACCAGCAAGCTCCTGAACAATTTCCATGAAAGTATTTGTAGAACAGACAAAGGAGGCGATATATATATATGAGAAAGTGACTGTAGACGAGACGCCAGGGCAGGGCCAACTATATTGCATATCCGCCTCTGGAGCCTATCAAGAACCCCGAGGCAAACAGAAGGGGCACCAGACCATATATGGCAGCAATAATCCATGCAAGGGCGAATTGTTGATTTGTAACTCTGGAGGATCTGACAATTAAAATCATGTGCCTATATGTACAAAAAAAAAAAACCATACAAAATATTAGAGCCCATTTTTATTTTTCAAATATTAATGTATAGATATAACAGCCCAAATGATATATAAAATGCACATAAGTTCACAATGTCAAAAATTACATGCATATACACACCATATAGGTTTTTTTAACATACATCCTCATATATATCACTATTTATCTATACCCTTATACAGGCATATATGTATAAGAGAAACCTCATATACAGTCATGCACACCCACACAAACATTAAGAGCCTTTTTTAATCAAATACAGTTATATAGGGTGTGATTTTTTTTCTGATATTGTGGGTCACATGGGAATATCTGGCTTGTTTGCTTACATATACATATATTCACATAGCCATAATACATATGTGCATATGCACACATATACATATACATACATAAAGTTTGATTTACTAGTGTTACATATTACAATGATTTGTTATTTCTATGTTTGACGTAAGATTGTCCAAGTGTGTTGGCTTATATTTATAAGTAATTTCTAAAGTATTAATTGATTTCTTTCGTTTTTAATCTTGCATTATTCATTTATAATTATTAATATTATAAAAATAACATTTAGAGTAATTATATATATATATATATATATATATATATATATATATATATATGCATGCACACACACACGCACATATATGAGAGTTGGCAAAAAGTAACACCAGTTCTTATTTAAGTTTTAGGAGTATTAGTTAAAATTCCTAGTTTTTTTCTTATTTAGAAATTATAAAGTTTTTGGAAGCTCAAAAGAAAAACTGTTACATTCCATGTCATCACTGGTTTCAACTCCTCAAATCCCAATGCCACTTCATAGGGTGTGTTAACAAAATCTTTTTTTCTAATTCATTTTATTATGTAATAGACATGGTAGCATCAAATCTATGAGGCAGCAGGAGGAAACACTTCAAGGGAACATATGCCCACTCATTGGCTTAGCATCCCACTACATGTGGCCTTAGCCTGTCTATGGAATCTAGTTGTGGAATTCAAAATTCTTGCTGGCTTGGTCTTATATTCAATCCATAGACAAAGGCAATCATCCATCACTGTCAGAATTCCACAACCATGAGGTATCCTAACCAATCACTTGCCATCCTGGTGCAACCTTTGCATTCTGTAAAAAAAATTGCTGGGTAACCTATTTTTTCTTGTCTATATTCTGCTTTTAAAATAGCTGTAACTCTGGATACAGATAGAAAGCAAAGCTATGTCATAGAATTTGTTTTTAGAAGGAGTAAATGTTATTTACATTCACAGGAGGTTACTGAATATTTATCAATTTACAAAAGGTCATTATGTATGTTACTCAGTTTCCATGTGCCCCTCTTGCCTTCAGTATGACCTATGAGTGTCATATTCTCTAACATCTCTTTCCTCATTATATATGTCTTAGAAATTTCAATCATCTATTTCTGATTTTAAGTACATGCATACTTTTGCTTTTTCTTTTTTGAAAAATGCAAACAAATGTTCCAAAATGATATACTGAGAAATTCTTTTTTAAAACCATTGTTAAAACTTTTAGTTTTCAGATAACATCTGCAAGGAGTTATTATTTTTCATTTGCTGTTTGATACAATCATTTATCAGGTCTTTTACCTGAAACCCAAGATTGAAGGTTTTTCTTAGAGAGGTATACTTTTTCTAACTGAGCACTACTTGTTAACACTATTTTCTGTATTTCAGATTTTTTTTTTAAAGTGATGTTCACCCCATACAAAGCCAGGGAATCACTCAAGGTAGAGGGTTACAGAGCAGCAGTTTGAGGGAAGAAGCTGATTGAGTGGAATTTACATCTCACCAATGGAATACAAAAGGAATGAGGGTCATTTGTTACAATGTGCATAGCACAGTGGGGCTTAGCCATGAAGATTAGAACTGGTAAAACTAAGGAATATAGTTTGTCGGAACATGTTCCATAAATATGTTTCCAAATATTCACTTCCTTTCAATTTTACTTTGTTGTCTGCTAGAATAGCAATGCCCACTATTGGACATATCTATTTTTTTTCTTACAATGACCAGATCCAATCGCCTGGCTTGAATTCGGTGGTCCATCTGCATTGCAAATTTCTAAAGTAATCTTTTTTTTTCTTTCTCTAAAACAACTCTTGCCTTGTGTCTAGAAATTTGTCTGTATATTTGAATTCCAGTTCTTTGTACTTTCTCTATAGATTACCATTCCTACCTTACTATTATGTCTTACTATTATTGAGCTAACTGCCTTCATTCATTTAGTGTGATTATTGCACAGGTGAAATGTATCTGTTGTCTCTTGTCTTAGTTTTATCATTATCTGATATCCTCTCCAGTTCTTAGATGTTTCAGCCAGGTGATGATGATCATTTTTTTCAGTTCCTATCCACAACTTTGAGTCACAAGTCTTTCCTCAATACATAAGTTGTTCCAAGTAGTGCTGCCACCTGCACACTCCTAATAATAATAATATGTATCTCCAAGATATTTTGCAAGGTAGAAAAAATGTATGAAAACAGTTCCAAGTGTACCAACCACAAAAGGGACTACTTGAGCTACCATTTGGTAAATTTCTTCAATTTACCTCTGGTACCTTTGTATTTTTGCCTGCTCTGCCTTTATCATGTTCTTATCCCAAAGTATTGCAATGTCTATCCAGATTCATTCATAGCTGCTCTTGTGCACAAGTATGATATCAATGCGATTGCTATACAAGAGCTAGTAAGTTACAATATCAATCTCTTGTCTATTGATGGTGGTGAATTCTCATACCATGCCTCTGTGCATTCTAGACCATACTTCCAGCATTGTTCCAAATATATTCTAAGGTCTATTTTGCCATAGTGGTGTATTATTATCATTATTATTCTCCTCACTATGCTTGCAGATGCCAGTTCCTCAAATTTGTCTGTATAGCTGATTTCAAGTTTTAGCAAGTTTACCAATGGATCACCACTCATACCTAGTCATATCTATTTGCTTACCTCTTTTGAGCTGTCTACAATCTCTTAGTATGATTGAAGGTTAGATCTTTGCACAGGTAAAATTTATTATTTTATTTTAGATTTTATTATTATTATTATTCTCCCCTTCCTCACTGTTTTTGCAGAAAACAGTGCATTTATCGTCTAGGCAGTCTCAACTTTTCCTAAAATCTCTACTTTGTCCAAACTTATTTCTTATTGATTTTTGGCACAGCACCAAGTTCTCTAGCTATAGGCACAACCTTAACTGTCATGTTCTATAGATTCTTCAATTAGAACAATACAAGGTCTTTACCTGTTATGTTTTTGTTGTTCTTTATCATGTCATCATGGCTTTTTTTTTCATAAGCAAAGGTTTAGGAGGGTTTTCAGTATCAATTGCAGGTGTCTAGAATAGCTCTCAGTCTTGCACTAGTGAGGTTTTTAAGTGAACTGTGACATGACTCTCTGGCATAACCACATTTACAATATAAATTTACTTCCATGTTTACAACTATCAAACTCAGACTTTTCATTAAATGACGGTTCTCAAAGTCAAACTCAGACTTTTCATTAAATGACAGATCTCAAAGTTCCAAAATGCTATTTTGTTTGAGGAGAGCCTTTGGTATACTTTGTTGAACATTTGCACAGTTCCCAGTGTATAACTGTTCCTACTCTGTCATGTCCATCTTTGCCTTCCTTTTTAGCCAACTTGTACATCACTTGCTTCATAATGTTATTGCTAAACCACCTTCCTAAGATAAACCTTTACCAAAAATACTTTTGAAAGTGATAATGCCAGAGTTGTGCTGAAAAATTCTCGTCCCAACCCATTTGCCAACATTTAATCAAATATCAGAATATTTTGGAAGGACAAGAACTTTTTAACAGCCACTTGTATAAGAATCAGGGATGAAGTATTTTCATTATTTCAGATATTTAATTCTTTTTAATATTATCAATGAAAATTTCAACATTATTCTCTCTAGTTATGCTCAAATATGAAATTGCCATAATTATATGTACAGGGTTATTCAAAAAGAAAGAGCAGATTTAAAAAATTAACTAAAACAAAGAGACAGAAATACATTCAACACCTTACTTGATAGAAAATAGTTAAAACTTATTAAAATAAATGAAAATTTTTAATCTTTTTTAAATGCTTCTTTTTGTTGTTTTTTTCTGATTTTGTATAAATTTAAATTGTTACAATTAACCTTTCTTATGGTATAGCCTTAAAATGGCCAAACCACAAGAAAAGTCGTTTGTCTACTGCAATTTTTAAAGTATATGTTGAATGGGAAGGCATGGTGGAGTAATGGATAGTGGCTCAGATTGAGGAATCAGAGAGCCGAGTTCAAATTCCAGTTTAATCCATTACATTCACTTATGTGCTAATACCCTTGGGAAAGGTATGAATCCTCTTCTCCACCCAGCTATGGGTAAATAGCAGAACAGACCGGGTTCTATAGCCTTGGATGGCAACTTACTGCAGGAAAAAATCTGCCTCATCAGTCATGTATTGAAAGATACAGGATTGCCTATGTGTGTATGATGCATGACACATAACTGACTGACTGATTTGTTGAATGTGTTTCTGTTTCTTAGTATTTGTTTTTATTAAATTTTCAAAATTTGCAGATTCTTTTTTGAATAACCCTGTATATTTTATATATATATATATATATATATATATATATATATATATATATATATATATATATATAATAATTATATTAATACTCTTGTTTCTTTTTTAAGATTAAGTGATGAAGTTTCTCATTATTTAAAAAAAAATTTTACTAATATTTTCAATTTCTGTTGTTTTTTTTTTTTTTTAAATTGCATTTTTGGGCTGAATTGTTCTTTGTTATTCAAATGAAACTGTATGAAAGTTTTCATATTCTGTATTTCTATACAAACCAATGAATACGTTGTCTAAAACCTTTGCTCAAAAACACAACAAAAGAATAAAGACATTAAAAAAGATGTATGAAATAAGAGTTGGGTGATTTCTTTTTTAATATGATGTTTGACGTCAGTGTGAATCATGAAATGCAATTATGCAGATTTTATTTTGACAAAGTCTGTTTAAGAAGTATCCAGCCATTTTCAATAACTCAAGAAAGAGTGGTTTGTCTCTGATGCAACATTGCTTCCAATCATAGAGGATTTTACTGGGCATGTGTTAACAGACACTCTTCCATTGAGTTACTAATCTAGAAATGAGATGTCACCAAGTATGATTGTGTACTGTGTAACAATGTATACTCATTGTGACAATTTGCAAGTTTTTTTGACATTTGTAGCTAAAATCTTAGACTGAAAATATGTCACTGGATGAGATTAAGGAGATTGTGATGAGATAGCTTCTGGTGATCATGCTGTTTTGCAGAGTGGAAAGGATACTGGGGTAAGTAAGGGCTTGACTACTGTTCACTGGGCTCGTGGTCATGAATGAAGATAATTACTTGAATGGAATTGATAAATGCCTGTACAATAGTGATAATTATAATGTCAAAGAATGAATTCAAAGAAAATCTCAGATTAACACTGATGGATTTATTTTACAGCTTATCAACCTTTCATGGGTTATTTAAAGCCAAAACTTATTTTTGAATTGTATAAGAAAAATTCTTTTACTTGTGAATGAATATTGTATAGTGTTCAGCAGAAATACTTCATACATATACCTCCCACATCATGGTAAGACATTAGCTAAATGAAGACACCATTGTCACTAATGTCTTACCATTATGTGGGAAGTATTTCTGCTGCACCCTGTATTAATAATTTTGAGATTAAATGCATATCATATAACAATTTTTTTACAGATACAACTTGTATGAAGACAAATTGTAATAAACTTTTCCAAATATAAAACATACAGAAAAATAAATGGCAGCCCATGGGTCTCGTAAACATTATTCAGGCCTGTCTACCTCCAGGACTGTGGGCCAAGTAAATGGTAGTTAGGCCTGTCTACCTCCAGGACAGTGGGCCCAGTAAATGGTAGTCAGATCTGTCTACCTCCAGGACTGTGGGCCTGGTAAATGGCAGTCACACCTGTATACCTCCAGGACTATGTACCCAGTAAATGGTAGTCACACCTGAATACCTCCAGGACTGTGGACCTGGTTAACATTTGTCAGGCATGTATATCTCCTGGATTGTTGTCCAGTAAACAGTAGTCCAGCTTGTCTACCTCCAGGAGAGTGAGACTGGTAAATTGCAGGCAAGCCTGTATACCTGCAGGACCATGGGTCTGGTGAACTGTAGTAAGATCTTTCTACCTCCAGGACTGGGTGCCCAGTAAATGGTAGTCAAGCCTAAGTAAAATACCAGAAGGAGCATATTGAAGTGAACTGAGATGCATTTGCTGTACTATCTTATATTAACATTAAATGATTGGAAGCTAAGACCATGAACCTGGTAAATGTTAGTCAAGCTTTTTTTTGTAATAATATTAAATGGCTGGATGCTTGTGAAACAGATTTCATATGCCACTGGTTTGGATTTGATTTTTTCCTTTAAGGTTACAATTCCATATTATACATGCAGTATCATGCAAATATACAGATGTATGAAATCTGAGCAAAGGACATTATAAATATAATTCCTAAGAAAGGGAATCAATATTTGACTTAACAAATGAGAAAACTGATGAGGCGCTTGATTGTTCACATCATAATCATAAGTATTAGAGATAGAGAGCATTGTCAAATACAGTAATTAATGAATTGATTAGAAAAATTAGAATAAAAATATCACAAAAACAATATCAAAAGAATACAGCTCACATCTCTCATTTTTTTGTTCAATTATGTATCGATAACAAAGAGTTACAGATCCTTCGATGACACATTCATTCTTATCTTCTGTTTTTGCAGCCTTTGATGGAAATGGTGTATATATATATATATATATATATATATATATATATATATATATATATATATATGAATGATAGGTTTGGGTGATTTTTATATATTTTACAAGTCTTTTTTTTACAGATATACTACCCCACCTTTCAGGGTAGGTGATCCTCAGTGGGGTGCTTGCCTTATTTTGGGTTTGAATGTATGACTCCAATTCTCAGCATTCATTCCGGATATTGTGTGCACTTGAAATATTTCCGTCTTCAGTGCTTGGAGTGGATTTTAGGTCAGCCCAGTGAGTACAGTCGGGAACCAGACCCACGTTTGGTTGAAATGGGCTCCTGGTAGTTGACCTTACATCCACATGGCACATTGCTCGTTGCTGTGACTGCTGTTGTCTGCAGTTAGGCATTGTTTCCTGGAATTGGCTTCTCTGCATTTGGTTTGATTTATAGCACATAGTGGTGTACATATCTGCAAGAGAACAAGATTGTATGTTAAATATTGAAGCTCACATTTTATCGTTATCTGGATTATCATCATTTGTCATAGAAAATTTACAACGTAAACATTTTTAGTTGATAACATTATTCTGCTTGTTTGTATATATGAAATATAGATTTTTATACCTAGGATAAGAGTGTAGTATCTGTCTAATGGAAGAGATGGAATCAGTTACACTTTCCAATCAAGAAAGCTAGATAATATTCAGGAATTGGGAAAAGTAAGGGAAAGGAGAGATTGTGAAAGAAGAAAGGCAAGTGGTAAGAAAGCTACAAAAAAGGAAAAAGAAAACCAAGAGAAATGAATATATATATATATATATATATATATATATATATATATATATATATATATATGATAGATAGATAGATATTAAAAAGAACTATTAGAAACTATGTTTGATAACTGCCATGTAAATGAAATCTTAAGTAGCACTGGATGGTGAGGAACAGCTATATAATTCTTTTTAATATAAATTTTAGCTCTGCTGTTTTATATTGAGCACTGTATAATTACTACCAGCAATCACTGTGCACTATTATATATATATATATATATATATATATATATATGATAAGATAAGAAACAAATAGGAAAAATTCATAAATTTAATATGTTTCTCTTTTATTTCAACTTCATCAAAAAATGAAATATGGAGGAGAAAAGAAATTTCTGTTATTTTTATTTTTGTATTGTTTGTTTTTCACTGGTTCAGTAGACCACACATGTATCTGTCCTATTAAATAGCATTCATGTGCATAATTCATGTGTGCATGTTTATCATAATTTTAGTTTGTTTATGCAAGATTTGGTTCATAATGTGCATGCCTTTGTGTGCATACGTGCTTTTGAGTGTCTACTAGGCATTTTCCTCTATGTTTGATCATTGATCCCAATTACTATATGTGTGCATGTGTATATTACTGTGTGTGTGTGTGCATATATATATATATATATATATATATATGTATGTAGAGAAAGAGAAAAATAGAGATAGACAATAAAGAATGTTTTGATCAAAACAGTCAGCTAGGATATTTTTTGGAATATAATGTTTTTTCAGTAAGCAGTTTTTGCACTTTCAGTGCTTAATATCAAGGAATAGACCACTAGTAATAATAGTAATAATAAATGTTTACTTATCACTATTCAGTTTTGCAGATTCAGAAATTCCCTCATAAGTAGACAAAACCATTTTTGATTTTGAAATAGAATCTTTTCTAGTGTAGACTAATCTGAGTAGAGATAAGTAAACATTTTATATATATATATATATATATATATATATATATATATATATAGTTAAAAATCAAATATGGTTCAGAATCCGAAAGGATGATAAAATAAAAGAACAAATAGGAAACATATCAATCTAACATGTTTCACTTTTTATTAAAGCTTCATCAGAGATTGAGAGAAAACTGACAAAAAGACAGAAAACACTGGTATTTTCAATTATGTTTGGGTCAGTTCTTATTGGTCAGACACATATCACGTGTATTAAAACTGTGGATCATTCCATGTGTATGTAGGTTTGTGAAGATTCTTGTAAGTGGGCAAAAGATGGTAATGTGTATTTGTGTGTGTGTGTCTCTCTCCAATTGGGTGTTTATCTTCACCTTTATGCAATCAACCTTCACAGTTGGGTGTCACAGGGTTCTAATTTATGGCTTTCTTTAATAATGTATTCTTTGTATTAGATAGATATAAGTTAGATTCTTATGAATTTAAGAATGGATTCAAAGAAATACGGTGATATAATATAATGTTTTAGGCTTGGGCTTATAGTTGGTAATTATGTTATCAAGTTTTCAATGTATTTACTCCTTAAAGAATTATGTTCTTTTTTAATTAGGGTGGAATTAGTGAAATCAAAGTTATGTCTAGCATCATTTTGATGCAAACACAAGTCTCCCTTATGTTCATAGACGCAGGCTATTAGATCACATGATGTCTCCGCCACATAAACATTTTTGCATCGTAAACAATTTATTTGATAAAAAAATCCCGCCATTCATATATATATATATATATATATATATATATATAATAGTAATATGGACTCTCCCATCGACATATGAGGATCTGACAGCTTACTTGATTCAGTTATGAAATTTTGTGCGATAATCTTAAGTGGCATTTAAGACCCACTAGACAAAGGAGGTCACTTACGGAGCAAGTGTGAGGATTGTGAGATGAGATCACTGTTAGATTGGCTGATCTTTTAGATCTTGCTCTTGCTTCTTGAAGATGATTCAGACAATCAGATTAAAAATTGCTGTAGTCCACTAAAACATGTTGATCTCCATTCTACCCATTAAGTGCTCAAGGGTGTTATGTGGTATATTGACTGCTGACATATATTTAATACAAGCCCATACATGTGTATATAGGTAGAAACAAAAATTGTTGAATTCTCTTGGTCTATTTTTCTGACACACAACAGGCATCTGAAATATCCCTGGCCCTATCACTTTTAGTTCAATGGAGGGGTGCAGTATGGGAGGAATATATTTCTTGGAACAAATCTGATACTTTTCAGGACGACATAAAAATCCTGTGCAAGATAAGGATTCAGACCAATAACAGAATTTATGATGTCTTATCATTCTGACCAGCATTTTCATCTTCATTGTTATCCTCACATGTTTCAGCCATTGTTCCCTTCAGCCTGCTTCAAGTGTTTATTGTCGTATTTTGGAATCTTGGAAAACCTTAAACAGAATCCTTTATTCAATCTATGGAGCAGGTTATTCTCACATACTATGTTTATCAGTCTTTCCAGGCTTGAGGGAGTCCAAATGTGTCTCTGCAGCCTTGTAGGTGATGAATTATATCCCACTCTAAAACTCCTTTCTTACAGACAAAATTCTGTAAGCATCTAGGTAATTTGCTATTTCCATGGAAAGTGTTCAGATGAACTACATTCCTTAGTTCCACCAGTTCTAACCCTCATGGCTAAGACCTGCCATGTCATGCTCATTGTAGTAAACCATGCTTATTCCTTTTGTAATCCACTGGTGAGATGTAAGTTCCACTTGTGCAGCTTCTTTCCATCAGTCACTACCTTGTGGAACAAATTTCCAAAGGGATGCTTCCTCTTTCACTAAAATCTTAACCTGTTCAAATCTAGAGTTAACTGTAATCTTTGCCATGTATCCCCATAAACAGTACCTCTTACTCTATAACTCTCTACTTCATGTGGCTTTCAGATCCTGTACAGGGTGAAAATCATTGTTTAAAAAAATTAGGGAAAAGATGCTTATGCCCATTTCCCAACTGGTTTAGAATTCAAAGTTGTCTTTCTCCAAGGATGATTGCTAATCAAAGCTTGAGAGTCCAGCTTATCCTGCTATTAATCCTTAGCTGGGGAGTGGGGAAGAGATGGATTCATGCCTTCAATATGGTATTTGTGTGAAAGAGAATACATTGGACTTGACTGGATGCTAATCTCATTTTCATAATTGATAACTGCTATGCGATGTGCACTTCCAGTTAATGTTACTTTTTCCTTTTTTAACCCTCAACTTCTTCAATCGTTGCAGGGTTGGGGATATGAAAGCGGAAGAAACAGACTGATTCTTTTTCTTCATGATTCTTTCAGTGGGCTTTCAGACAAATTGGCAGTACCCATCTTCTCTCCAAGCCAAAGACCATAGAATATGGCATAGGTCACCCTCGGTCTGTACACTAGGCTTTCAGGTTTTGAATTCAGTTTTGTCCTTCTCTCAAACTGGTTGCCACCCAAGGCTATAGGACCCAGTCTGTCCTACTATTTACCCATAGTTGCAAGGAGAAGAGATGGATTCATACCTTTCCCAATGGTATTAGTATGCAAGTGAATGTAATGAATGACTGGAATTCCAATTCAGCTCTCTTATTCCTCAATCCAAGCCACTATTCATAACTCCACTGTGCCTCTGATATTAAATTGTTTAATCTATTAACATTTAAAAGTATTAAAATTATTTCTTAAATTAAGCATTATTGATTTTTGACTATGTTGTAGCTAGGGATGACAATAGTATGTCCCCATTCACATAAATACAGTAGTAAATACTGTATGTTGGTCTGCAGTTGGAGATTTATTGTGGAATTCACTTGACCATGGCTATGACTTGACTCACTTCTAGCAGCTGACTACTTCTATGCGCCACTGGTGAATCTTATATGTGTTGTTTTTGTCCAATTATTATTGTTCATTGCCAACCTTCATGAGTTTATTCTATTCAGTAACCTTCCCTAGATTACAACAGACTAGTTCTTCATTCATCTTATATTTGCAGTTTGCTTAATAACAGATTTGTCGGAATTTCTTAGATAAATCATTATTATTAATAATATTTAACTGTTCTGCTTTAATTGCTTTAGTTATATTGTTTAGTTACTGTCACAACTTGGTAAGGGGATCTGTAGGTCTGTAATAATAACGGCAACATAGTTTAGCCTAGTTACTTTTCTGCGGACAGAAATGATACTCCTGCTTTTTATTCACTGAACAATGGCTGAAACAATGTTTCCATTTTCTTAGTTCCCAGTTACAACAGTTATATTCTTTTAGTCAGAGATATAATAGGGTTTGTCCGAATTTCTAAAATAAATCATTTTATTATTATTATTATTATTATTAATTTTGGCTTATTTTATTTCATCTTATTTTTTTATTTCTTGTTATCACAGACAAGACAGTCTTAAATTGCAAAAATTTCTTCTTCATTATATATATATATAGGCACAGTGGAGTAGTGGATAATGGCTTGGATTGAGGAATCGGAGAGCCGAGTTCGAATTCCAATCGAATCCATTACATTCACTTACGTGCTAATAACCTTGGGAAAGGTGTGAATCCTCTTCTTCTCCCTCCAGCTATGGGTAAATAACAGGACAGACTGGGTTCTATGGCCTTGGATGGCAACTGGTCTAGGAGAAGGACAACTCTGAATTCAAAACCTGCAGAGAGTCGTTTGGAGACCCTGTGGTACGTAGTGCACCAGGTCTCTGTATTCAGCCCTTCAAAAAGTGTGGATGGTCCTGCACAAAACCTTCACTACTATAATCAAATCTCATGTGCTGTTGTCGGGCAGTCGGTTTCCTAGAACTGATCTGCTTGACCCTCATACATCGAATCAATGGGAGAGTCGACTATATATATATATATATATATATATATATATATATATATATATATATCAGTAACCAAATTAACCAGACTCTACAGCACATATTATATTTGACACTTTTAAAGGGTTTCAATGGGTGTAACAGATTTATATTATCATTTCTGCTTGGTAGATATGAGCAAGTGGTTTTCCAAGTTGCTTATTTATCAATCATTCTCCCCAGCTAATAAGACATTTTGTGTAGATATCTAGAAAGTGGAAAAAGTGCAGGAAAACGTAGATTCATGCCTTTTTTCCAAAGGTATTAGTGCCATGTGAACACAATTGACCTTAAACAGAATATGAATTAGTTTTGCATCCCTACATTCTGCAATAACAGTTGCACTACCGCAGATGAATTTTTTGTATGAAGGTGGGTGACACTGATCCAAGGTATAGAATCAGAAAATATAAAAAAAACTTGTCCCCTATTGACAGAACTTAGAAGATTAAGACAGTTATAAAAGAAAAGACCACAACAGTTTTCTTGTTTGTCTAGATTTGGTTCAGACAAATGCATACCTCAATTAATCAATAACCTAATTAACCAGAATATACAGTACATAATTGTTTTTTGTCAAGGTTGACAATTAGTATAACAAATAATTTATTATTGTTGTTATATAATTGCTGTATATATTTGTGTATTCTTCAACATGTGGAAGTTGTTAGCATTGAGGCCATCATATGACAACACCTTCTACATTGGGTTGGACATGTTGTGTGGATGTCGGGCAGTTGCCTCCTTTGTATTCTTTGGAGAACTCAAGACCAGCAGCCAATCACGTGGAGACCCAAAGAAGTGATTTTGAGACTACCTTAAGCATGCTCTTGTCTCCTGCAATCTTGACCCAACACAATTGGGGAACCCCACAAGGGATCGAATTGACTGGCGGTCTCTCTGCATCACCGGAGTGACGCACTTTGAGGAGGAGAGATGAAGAGCATTCAAGGGGAGGTGACGTCAGTGTCATCTGCAACCTGCCGATTCCACACTGGGCATGTTTCCCTGCCACCTGTGCCCAAGAATTTGTCATTCACAGATCAGGCTGATATCTCATTTGGCAGTCCACAGAAGATGGACAGAGATGGAAGGACAGCATCGTTGTCAGCAATGACAGACAGCGTAAGAGATATTCGTGTATAAGCTGACTTCATGTTTCACACAGCCCCTGAAATTTTGGCAAGAATTTTAACCCTTCCATAAAAATTTACCTGTGTATAGTGCAACCAGTCACTGAAAAAGCATGATTTTTTTTAACCGCTTAAAAATAAAAAATTATCTTTGTATAATGCAACCCTTGCTTTTTGTGCAAAACAAACTAATCATAAAATCTTGCACTATACTTGGGTATATATGGCATACTAATTATATCTTAATCGTCATGATAGGCCAAAAAGAAGAAAGATATCTTGATATGTGATGAAGTGTGGGGAGAAGTGTATTCAAGCCTTTTCCAAATGTATTAGTGCTATGTGAACATTGTCCCAACCTTCTGTTGCACTATCTCAAGTGAAATACAAAAGTGAATAACACTTATCTGCAAGTACAATGCATGATACAGAATCAGAAACTATAAAAAAAATCTCCCCCATTCAATTCAATTGACAGAAGTTAGTGGAAGATCAAGGTGCAGGAAAATGGTGCTAAGAAAGTTTTGTTTTCTCGTCATGTTCTAAAAGGAAATGCCATGAACGAGGAAATTGATGGTGAAAAGTGCCTGTCAAAGTGAGGTGTCTTCATACCTGGTAATTTTTCACATGGATGTGCCGTGTCTTCTTCACTCCAGCCATCTTCACTGTCACTTTGTGTGTTGACCATGGCAAAGTCCTTATGGGAGCTTGGCCCCATAAATGGATTTAGTTCTGCTTTCTTTCTACGAGATGATCTTCCTATTGTCTGTCAATAACAAAGAGTAAAGAACTTGACTCAGTATTGGAATTACTTCTGAGCAGAGTTTTATCTAACAAACTGGCCTGCAGCCAGTTTGGAAGAAGTGATATTTGTCAATCTTTACTCATTTTTAGACACTATTTATGAAGATATGTATATAATTTCAAATAATCTTTAGTTCATTCTATGAAGTTATGATAAAGTACTGGTTGGTAGGCTAATGAAGTTGTTTCAATCACACTGATTTCATCTTTTTTTTTTATTGAGGAATCAATCGTCCTATATGGCAGTCAATCCTGGACAATTTCTTTACAGAGGAAGATAAGACTTGAGGTAACAGAGATGTGGTTCTCCAGAAAGATACTGAGAATACGCTGGATGGAGCATGTAGCAACAAGGAATTTTGAAGGAAAGTGGAAACGAAAAGGTCACATATACTTAGAATCAGAAACAGACAGTTTCTGGGATACATAATGTGGAAAGAAGGCCTGGAAAATTTGACACTCTCAGCACATAACAAATTCAAAAGGAATAAAGAGAAACAGTGAGTAACTTAAGAAGCTTGTGCAAATGGATGTCTGAACAAGCAATGGGAGAGATACTAAAAAGACAAACATTGCTTAGAGCTACAAAAGAAGTTGTGGAAGGCCATGATCTCCATGTTTTGAAGGGACAGCCACATAAAAGAAGAATACTTGAGCTGCCATGCTTTGAACCTTCAGAAAAAAGAGACCATTACTTTCAATATGGATAATTCACTTGTAGAAGTCTGTAGAATGGATTAGCTAAAATTCCAAAAATAAATAAAATGAACAATGAGCTCAATTATTATTATAGCTCTTAGAATGTTTCAAATGCTTGTTTAATAAGTCTTACCTGTGTTTTAATGACACTTATTACATAGATGCTAAAATGAAGCAAATAGAAAAATTTAAGTATCTGGAAGTGTTGAAAATGTGACACTGAAATCCAAAGGCACATAAGAATAGCAAAAGGTATCTTTCAAAAGTTAAGCAAAATATTGAAAAACAAGTTACAAATGTTTCACAGATTATGTAAAGGGATTTGATAAGATACAGTACAAAAATCTATTTGAACTGCTTGGAAAACTTGATTTATTTAGGAGAGACACTAGAATGATTCAGACGATATATTGGGAGCAAACTGCCTGCATATGGATAGAAAATGAATTGGCTAAGTATACAAAAGTAGAAAGAGGCATAAGACAAGAATGCTAACAACTATACATCCTTTAAAAACTATATATTTTAGTTAGTAAAAAAAAAAAAAGCCCAAGATATGAGCTACAAATTGGATATTTCAAAATCAATCACATGCAGAAATTTAAATATCTGGGAAATTTTTAACAGATGACAGAAATTATGATACTTTGAATAGTGAAAGATGCCTTCCAAAAGCTAAACAAAGTATTAAGAAAGAGGAAAAAATGTTATGGTACACAGAAGAATCTGTTAACTATCAATGTAGATAGGTCAGAGAAGGAAAACAAATTTCAATATATAAATAAGCAGGATTGATTGATTTGTTTTTTTTTACAGCTTATCAACCCCTTGCAGGTTATTTAAAACCAGAAATTATTTTTTCGAGATAATAATGATTTAGTGATACCATTCCTACTAATTATCCCATAGCTGGAGGGCAGAAGATGTGGATTCATACCTGCCTCAAGGGTATATGTGCATCAGTGAATATAATGAACCCAACTGAAATTGAAACTTGGCACTCCAATTTTGAATTCCAAGCCATTATCCAATGCGTAATTGGCACATCCAAGCTTATAGCCGCTGGTATTTTAAACAGTCATCCATATAGATACTGACCAGGTTCAATGTTGCTTAACTTTGGTGATTGTACAAGAACCAGTAAATATGCAGGGATATAAAAATAATTACAGTGTAACCTGGATATAAGAGAGTTGTTGGGACTGGAGAAGAAGTCTCTTATATCTGGGTTTCTCTTATATCCGGGTTTGGTCTATTTTGTTTAGGTAAGTATGGGCTCTAATTTGGGACCAGAGAAAATCTCTCTTATATCCGGGTCTCTTATATCCGGGTTACACTGTATCTACCTTTACATATGTGTTATGAGACATATCCACCTGAATAGGTAAATAAAGCCCACCACACTCAGTTCCTAATTGGCAGTCAACAAGACAGACACCCTTTTCCTGATCTGTCAGGTCTTGAGAGATTGTAAAATTCAAATAAGAGGGTTTTTTTCCCTTTCTTTTGTCAGTATTTTTCCTTGCTTATTATTCCTAGTATAATAACTTACTTGGCAATATGGGCAATTTATTTTTTGTATATAACTGTATATAGATTGTATATAAATGTTGTATTGCCCACTTGTATCTTCATGCTATGACTTCAGTATTAGTTCAGCAAACCTGCTCTTCTAATGCCAGCTAGGAATTGTTGAATATGCTTCTTTTTTTTTTACCAATCCTTACAAATAGCATATAAAACAAAAATATTACAAACTTGTTGCTGTTCACTGCAAAACCTGCAGTGTAGCATAAGGTATATGTTGCAATGTACTGTATATATTTAACAAGACCAAATGTAGAGTCCAATTGGGAAGCAATGGTCCAACTTACTTAGGCAATTTTGCATTGGTACCTAATAAGAAAGTTTAAATAACCATTTTCTGTCTTTCTGAAACCTGTTCTTTTATTGTCCTTTATCCTCACTAAAGTCTTCTCATTCTCTTGCACTCTCAGTAACCCCTTTTGTCTTAGTGGCATTATTGCCTTACTTGTGGTGAAACGATTAACCCCTACCAAAAAAATTAAATAAAATAAAAATGCAAGCAACAAAGATGCAAAAAAATGGCTTTGATATCAGAAAATGTACAAGAGTTCTTTGGAAGAATGTATGTTTTGGTCTACAGTAAGCCAATTAAAGACTTAAATTAGGAAGAAACAGCTGAAATTTCTTGAAGTTTGGAGAATTTGAATCTCACAGAGCATATTGAGGACAATAGAGATAAAGGAAGACAGCGAACCAGCTATCTAACAAGAATGGATGATGGAAAAAAGTGTGGGAGGATTGGCAAAAAGAGAAACACTGCTAAGAGCTAGAAGAATTAAGAGGTTTTGGAGAGCCATGATCGCCCACATCAAAAAGAAGATAAGATTGAATGGATGTGTGTTGGATGAGTGTGAAAAGAATATCAAATTCTATAACTTCAGCAAAGAGTTAAAATATATTAGGAAATTTATATTAATTGGAGAAAATTGTGTATCTTGGTACATAGAGCATTGATAAGGTCAAGTATTTATAGCAGAACTGTATTGCAAATACTTCAGTCAGTCAAGTGCCATATATGATACAGTCTTGGGCAATCCTGTCTCTTTTGATTCATGACTATCGAGGCAGAGATTTTCTTGCAGTAGGCTATATATACATATATATAAGTTTTATTAAAGGCGGCTGACAAGGTACTGCAATTAAGCTTTTTATGCAATTTTTCTTGTGTTTGTATAAGTATTTTATTTTTTGGACATAAAGTGTGTAAAAACTCTGCATGTCTGAGTATTTTCAGCTATTCTATTCACCATTATCAAGGATTTTTTTTATTTTTAGCTGAATATGTAATTCTTATACATTTTTTATAAATTTACATACCCCTTAAGGAACAGTGTTTCTGATCAAAATGAATTCAAGAATGATTAGATTGGACATACCAATACATGCCTACCAAGAAGATTCACGTTACATCTCTCTGACCAAAGCTCAATTAGGACTCATTTAAACATAGACGGAAACATACCAAACTCCATTCATAACATACTTGTAGAAAATACAACTATAATAACTTCATTCACATGTAAA
Source organism: Acanthosepion pharaonis (assembly GCA_903632075.3). NCBI lineage: Eukaryota > Metazoa > Mollusca > Cephalopoda > Sepiida > Sepiidae > Acanthosepion > Acanthosepion pharaonis. The sequence goes on along the minus strand of CAHIKZ030001442.1, from coordinate 386,484 downwards.
AAAATGCTAAAAATAATGGAAGCATTAATAAAAAAAACCAAAAAAACTAACACTCAATGACATCAACTATGAACATGGCCACAATGTGCTGACTGTTTGGCAAAAAAAAGCATTCTCATCACTACAGATACACACATATACAAAATTCTACTTTGTAATGTCAATAAACACTTGTTGCCACTTTTGTAATGCTAACAAATACTCATTGTCAGTTTCATAATGCTCGTTGTAGTAGAGACTTTGTAATTGCAGATACAACTATAGTTTGCTGAGGAACAATGCTGGTGTCAGATGACTACTAATAGTACTTGCTTGATAATACTCGCTCGAATAGTAATCAGTATAGTGAATAGTGCACAGAAGAGAATAGTGATTTGTATAGTAATAGAGGATAGAGTAGAAATAGCAATAAATTAGACGTCACGCTACTACCTTCTTATGTGTTTTTCCTATGATCACGTGATCCACTTAATTAAATAATGGGATCACCTGTCTTTGCTCACTGGCGATCTATGTTCAAACTCAAGTGTTGGCAGCAACATTTTATTCCTATATAACAGTCTACATACTCAGTTAAAAATAAAAAAATATCCTTAATAATGGCTTATAGAATAACTGAATGCCATTGGATATATAGAACATAAATTATTGTGATTGTTAACCTAAAGTTAGCTATTCTTCAGTTATTTTTGTTTTTGTCGTTAGAACATTTTCTTATTGTTATTTTTATCATAACACCCAGGGTCGATACATACTTCATTATCATCATTATTAATATTTTTCTTAATCTGTTTATTGCTGCTCTTTATTAAAACATTCTGGGCTGATACAAGTTTCAACATTATCACTACTACTATACTATTAATGGTTTACAGCCACATTTTGTTGAAACTCTAGTTCCTGTATGATCACCTAAGTTAAGCAAAATTGAATCTGGTCATTATGTAGATGGGTGACAGCTTGAGAATATCAGGTGCTGTAAGCTTGGATGTGAAGTTGGTGTAATGAAATTGTTAATGGGAGAGTCAAGTTCCAATTCCAGTAGGGTTCATGGGAAAGGTATGATTCCATCTCTTCTCTCCCTTGCTATCAGTTAATTAGTAAAAACAAAACTTGTGTCAATAAACCATTATTATCTCCCCAAAATATTCTTAGAATCTAAAAATATTTTCTGGCTTTATATACAGAAAACGAATCAATAAATGCTTTACTATTAATTATTTTTCATCTTCATGTTATAGTTGTTATTATTATTGAAATTGCAACAAATATTACTTTGCTACTAGTTTTACTTCATCCTCTAACTGTTCTTTTTATTACAACACTCTGGGTTGATACAAGTTTAAACATTATTATTATTACTATCACAGTGTCCAGATCATTTATAACAAATTTAGTATAGGAGATAAGGAAATTGAACGTAGAAAAGGTTGCACTATGAGTAGCTTTGCTTAACACCAGGAGTTGTTAGAAAACGAAAACATTTTCCACACAATTCCAAATAAAAGGTTAGGAAAAAAACAACCCTCCTATCCTGGAGGTTGGTACCAGTTTCAACATTATTATTATTTTGCTACTTATTTTTTCTACATTGTACAAATGTTGCTTTCTGTTTAAACATTTATGGTTGATATACTCTTCATTTTTAGTATAATGAGTTACATGTCATATTGTGCTTTAATGTTGGGAATATAATTTTGTTGTGAATAATAACCAATTTTATCATGTTTGGTTATCCATATATGAGCCGTTCTTTGAGATGCTCATAAATTCATCACTTTTGATAAACAAACTTTGAACTGAGTTGATAGGTGAATTAATGTATTTTTTTAAAAAATGTAAATGATATTTTTATCAGAATCCAGTGAAGCAATTATCAAATTGACAAATTTTTATTAAATCCTATAACTGGAATGGCTGTTTCATTTTTGGAAGATTTTTAATGTGAAAATTTAAATGTCAGTTGGCATCTGGCCTGGCATGGAAAATCTAAGTTTGGATGACAAAAGTTGATATGATAAAATACTGAATTAAAAGAGTTTTAAAACTTGCTTTAAATAAAAAAAAATCAATTTTTTAATAACTAACTTTAATACTAGGTTCTTGTAATTAAAACCAAAATTAAAATTTCAAAGAATAAATTATTTTCAAATTTTTATGAAAATACATGTCAGTGATATATTTTTTACTTAGTAAGAATCAAAAAGTGATCCCTCATTTTATCATTCTCCCACTTCATGTCTGTAGATGCTAAAACTTGCTTTAAGTACACAAAAGTAACTTTACACTTTTTCTATGACTTTTTTTTACATATGCAAAATATGCAAGGTCTATCTAGTTGATATTCTTAGATCTGAAGAAGAACAAAACGTAACATTTTGTAGACATTGACATTTGGATAGAGATTTCATCATTAGGTTCTATCTTATTAATGTTGCTTCTTTAGCACAACACTCTGAAATGAAATCCATTTCATTATTATTGTTATTATTATTGATGTTTATCCAACATTGCTGATTTTTATGCCAACACACTGGGTTGATACATGTGTAAAATATTAGTTTAGAAGACTATTATTTTTAGCGGGAAGTCTAACTCAGCTGATTTCCAGAGGTTGACCTTCAGGGTCAGATGCAAGCCATAATATGGGAAGTCAATTTTGTTTGGCTGAGCTAATATGGGGAAGGAGATACGAGAAAGGTTTCAAGAGATGTGTCTTAACCATCAAGCAATGTACACGTGTTCTCTTTCACGTCTGAAATGTCTCCCTAGTGAGGGGGAAAGACCTCCACTGTATAGTTAGTACATGTCAATATTAAATAAAATAGTTAAGTTAAAATTCTCCTTGTTTGATGTCATTCATTGCTGCCCCAAAACATCTAGTGATCACTGTCCAGAAGACAAGATACAATATTTTATTGAATTGGCACTGTTGACCAGGACCTCCAGGCATGAGAAGGCTATGCAACACATGTCTTACTATTATTATTGCTATCTTTTACATGCTCTATTGTTCTTGCTTTTCCTATTATTATTATTATTATTTCATAAATTTTATCTGTATATTTTTATGTTTACCAAAACCCTGAAATGAAATACACTTCACTACATCATCATTATTTTTGTTGTTGTCATTATACTGTCATATTATTGTTGATTTTTCATTATATTTCATTATTATTATTACGAATTTTATCTTGTTTTTATAACAAAGTGAATGGAAACATTATTACTATTATAATTTTCATTATTATTATAGTTTTTACCAATTAATCAGTCTTATTATTGACATTTTTTATCACAACGATCTAGTTTAATACAAACCTCATTACGATTGCTAATATTATTATTATTCTATTACTAATTTTCTGCTTTATTATTGTTGCTCTGGGTTGATGCACAAATCATTATTATTATTATTATTATTATTATTATTATTTTATTCACTGTATTAATTTTGGTGATTGTTTGACAACATCCGGATAAACTCTTCAAGTATTAAATAGTGTGAAACTGGAAATACTGAGGTAACTTCTGTCAAGACTTGAAAATTTCTAATTTTGTGACCAGTCATAAACTAATAGTTTAATAATCACATCTTTCTTCCTTTGATCTCACTGTATTCTCTGGCCTTCCTTAAGCATCTGTAAAATCTTGTAGTCTTCAAGAAACTTTGAATAGATTCATTATTTTATTCAAAACTTTTACTTAAAAAACAACAACAAACTTTCCCCCAATCTAAACAGGATAATTTACAGGTACAAGAAAACATGTCATATCTGCAGTTTTTCACAAAGCAAAAATCCCCAAAGAATTCTGTTCGAAAGTTGTAAAGTGCTAAGGTTGTAGGCTTTCTGTTGGGGTTTTCTTCTGGGAATTTAGCAAAGCTGGTTTTAGGGGGCTTACCACTCCTCTTAAGGAGCATTCCAGTTGATTTGTGGACATTGTAATTAAATTACAAATAATTATAGTACAAATAGATATAGTTTATTTAGTTACTTAGTTTTCACAATGAAGTTTTTAAAGACCATATTCCTCTGTTCCTTTGTCAGACCTTCCACCTTCACATTAGAATTCAAGTGACAATTACCAATTTATTGAAATATTTGAGAATGGGTCTGTAATTTAGACAGTAATAAAATTGTACGGATTCAGAAGGCAATCATTTCTATTTTGGTGGAGATAAGTGACATAGGTCTCATGATGGCCACTTAGTATGGCACTTCATACAGTGACAAGAGTAGTCAGTTATTCAATTTGTTTACAGCAGTCAACTGAGGAGTTGCGTTTTTAGCTGAGGCTAATTCTGCCTCCTTTAGCAAATGCAACAGTTTATAAGTACATGGTACCATTTCCTTTTGGGAATATATTTTTACCAGATTGAAAAAGAAACTCCAGCTCACAAACCTCAATTTAGGAAACCCCCAAAATTACCATCCCCACTTTAAGGAATATGTTCTCACCTACGACATTGTAGATGAATCTGGTCCACTTGAATCTGGTATCTTGAACATGGCTTCCCCAGAAATACAGAAAAATCTCTATATGTAAGACTCATCCTTTTTGTTTCTTTTTGCATTCTGCTTACTGTGTAGATATATATTTTTCTCTGCATGGGACATGTGTAAATATGCATGTATAGATTGTGGTATAAAACTCTCTCAACAGAACATATTTTTCATTCTTTTTTCATTCCTGCCATTCTATTCTCTCTGTGAATTATTGTGTTATTATATCACAGATATAATAATGCCCATAATGGGGGAAATACAGATAGAAGAATAAACCTTTCTATCATAGCTCTCTGCCATTATAAGATAATAATAATAATCAAAATACATCTTGATAAACAATTATTGTCTGAACAAATTAATTTGCTTTGTTTTTGGGTGTCTTGCCAACTTGAAGAAGACATGATTCTACAGAAACTCAGTAAAGTAATTCAGAATTATATTAGTATTCATGAACTTGAAGTTCATGGAAGGATTCTAAATCAAGGTACTGGTTTGTTAAATCTAACATAACCAGATCTGGCGACCATGTTTGTTTACCAGGATGACATCTTGAAATTTTGTGGTTAACCAGAGTTTATAAATCTGTTGCTGTATGGATTTGTTTTTCATTAAGAAATCTTATTTATTTGTGTCATAATTTTTCAGTCAAATTCAAGGTAGAAAAGCCACTAAGACAAAGAGGTTATAGGCTTATAGGGTGTAAAAGAATTAGAAAACAGATGCATTATTGAAAAGCAAGAACTATAGAAAAGTAATCAGGAGGACAGTAGATAATGACTGACTTTGCATTTAAATTTTTGAAGATCAAACTTGACTGGAAAGCAAGGAGCTGACAGAAAGTTCCACAAGTGAGAAGTGCAAGAAAAGAAACTGTTATAAAACTTACAGTTTCATCTAACCAATTCAACGGTAAATTGATGAGACCTTGTTGCTAATCTAGAATTAGACTTAAATTCATAAAGTCTAGGTACCATAGTGCAGATCTCATCAGAACAATTACCATGAAAGTATTTATAAAAAAGGCACAGGGGAGCAACTTTATGGTGGTGAGGAGGTAACTGGAGTTGAGACACCAGATCAGGACCAATAATATTGCTGATTTTTCTTGGATTTTATTAAGAATCTCTAATTATTTAGCAAGAGGACTGTGGCAGAAATATTCTAAGCATAGACAAATTGTAGACTTATAGACATGTAAAATAGATTCAGGAGAGAAAAACTATCTAGTACAACACAGTGAACCAACTTTCTTAGCAGCAGACCGAGCAATGGATTCAATATAGTCTTTCTACTTGATGTAAGCCAAAGAATGCTAACCAGAGAAGGCACAATGAGTCAATTTACTGGACATTAGCATCAGCCATGCTGATGAGAGGCAGAAAGGGTTCTCTCAGAATATTAATAGAGAGAAGTTTTGTTTTGGAGGCATTAACATTAAAAAGTCATCCTTTGCTCCACTTAACAACAGACCGTAGGTCATTTTTGAGATCAGCTGCCAATTTGACTTTATCAATTTGATCTGACTTACCATTGAGACAGGAATAAATTGTTGTCTCATCAGCATAGATATCAAGCTAAGAACTGATGTCATCAGGATGATCACTGATGGAAATTAACAAAACAGGACCAAGGATAGAGTCTTGGGGAGACACCTGCATTCGTATGAAAGGATCTAGAAGAGTGGCCATTCAAAACAACTTTAATTTCACGGTTTGATAAGAAAGACTGGATCAGTTCAAAAATCATCTGAAGACATCATAATTATTTCTTTTTTCTGCTCATCACAATTCTAATCTGTCCAAATATCAGTATTTGCTAAATTGGTGAGATCTGTCTTGATAGAATTGTTTTTAGATGTTGTCACATTCTTTTATAATTACTGATGAATGAAAAATGAATCTTCATCTATGTGCCATCTCCCTTCAGAATTTGATTTAATCTGTGAGCAGTATGGCTGTGACTTCTTAGGCTAGCAAGAGATGCTATATACATGATTGCATCCAATAACATGACTGACTTATTGATTACCAGATATTCTGTTTCAGAACTGATAGGAAATATTTCTGTTTCTTGTAAATGTAAGCGAATGTAATAAACCCAACTTGAATTTGAACTCAGCTCTCTGCTGAGCCATTATCCATTAGACCACACTGCACAGTATACTAATCATAAAAGAAAGGCATATAATAATGATAAACCAAGTAAAAAAAATTCTGACAAATTATCACTGTTCTTTATTTTCAATTACACTGCCATATTTTGAAATTCCCATAAATATCTATCATTTATTTTTTGTTTTTATGTTTGAAGAAAATTACAGATAAACTTGTGAAAATTTTAAAATAACATCTTATATGAATTAATGCAAGATTTAAAAAAAAATATTAGTGATATTAAGATAGTAAAACCTACACTAACAGTATATGTATAGACCTCTGATTCAGTTTAAATTGATGTTTCAAACAAAAGAGATACTAAAGTATTTGCACAGCCTTGTGGGTGATGAATTGTTTTCCACCCTTCATCTCCTTTCCCATGAAATGTTGCTAGCCTCTTGCAGTGCTATCACTATTTTCATGGAAAATGTTTGAGCAAACAATATTCCTTTGTTCCACCAATCCAGACCTTCACAGATAGGACCTTTCATATTCCATTAGTAAAGACCCACACAGACAGCATCTTCCCTCAGAACTGTTGGAATGGACTCCCATATAGATGCTTCCTTGAATCAAATCACAACCTCTTTAAGTTAAGAGTCAACTGTTTTCTAGATTACATATCCTCGTAATATACAACATTCCTCCTTTCCTATATGCCCTTAAAATATCCTCTTTCAGTAACCCTCTATCTTGAGTGGCACTTAGGCCATGTATTGAGTAAAGAAAAATATAATAATAATAATCACAATAAAATGTTAATGGTACCCATATGTTAGCTACATAAATCATGAGATAACTGACTGATTGATCTTTCTTTTTTACAACTTATCAACACCTTTGTGGGTTATTTAAAGCCCAAAGATATTTTGGATTTTAAGAGTTTTTTTTTTTTGTGAGTGAATATTGCAATAACAATATTTTTACAATAACTATGATGTTTCTAGATATAACTTCTACTAATTAACCCATAGGTGGGGGGAAGAGATGGATTCATAACTTTCCCAGGGGTATTTGCACAAAGAAGAATGTAACAAACCCAAATAGAATTCCAATTCAGCTCTCCAAATTCTCATTCCAATCTGCTATCCATTACACGACCTGCATATCCTCATGAGATGAGATTATGTACCAATTATTTTTAACTATGAAATTCTTGTCCTAAAAGAGAAATAAATATTTGCATAACAGACACAATCTATGAAGCAATGAATGGAGGTTTCTTAAATTTTATTTGTCATTTGTATTCAAAATCTTAATAGGGAATTCTTTGGTTGCCTTGTAGATTAACTAGTTGGCAGACTTACAGGAGATATAGTAAAGTTAATCATTCAGTCTGTATTATGAATTTATATTATACAATCGCAAGCAAATAATTGGCTCAACACATGAATGACATCACATTGGCTGTAGCCTATTATCTGGCTTCTTTTTTGTAAAAATCCACAGCACAATAAAGAAAATGATTGCCTATGTTTTTTGTGTTAAATATTTTTGTTTTTTAATTTATTTTTCTTCTCTTAAATATAAATGAGCCAAAATTATTTTTGGTATGGTTTTGCATATTGTATTGTTTTTTTTTTAAATACTATGTCCATTCAGTAGGTAGGCTATCAGGATTCTCCACAGCTTCCTTTTTAAAATGCATGACATCCTATGACTTTTTGGGAAAGATAGTGGAATGGTTATCTATTGTCTTCTTCATGGTCTTGAACTCTTCTTCTCATAGACTGACTGCTCCCCAAAACTTGAGAACCCACAGTAACCTGTTATTTAATTCACAGTGAGAGTAGAAGAGATAGATTCATGACCTTCCCAAGGGCATCAGTGCAAAGGTGTGGTTTCTAATTAAAAAGATTTGTATATTTTATCAAAGTTTATTGTTTTTCTAATATAATTTCTCTACAGCCATTAGGATGACCTTAAATTTGCTCCAGTCATACTGTAAATGAGGCTCTCTGCCACAAACATCTATTGAGACCACTGCAAATCCCAAATAGAACTCATTTGATGCTGATGCTGAAAAAATGGTCAGTTCTTTGTATCGCTTCAGAAAATACTTATCTCCTACTGCCATATTTTATCTTTATAAGTATCAGATGAGACCAAGAATAGAAGATTGTTGCCATATCTGGGCTGATACTGTCTAATCCTCACTGTCCAGCCTTCAAAAGATCAAAAAAGATTATATACCATTGTGGGTGATGAATTATTTTCAACCCTAAAACTCTTTTCCCGCAAACAAAAAATTACTAGCCTCTCACTGCTCTATTGCTATTACTATGGTAAGTATTCAAATAAGTTAAATTCCTTAGTTACACTAGTTCAAGCATTCACAACTAGGACTCGCCATACAACGTACACAGAATCAAATCATCTACATTCCCTTCATATTTTTTTAGTATAGAGTAAGTTCTAATAAGACAGATTCTCCCACAGAAATGTTACTTTACCAGAGAGAATGCTTTCCTAACTGCTACAGTCTTCATATCTTCAAGTCTAAGGTCAACCAATATCTACTCTACAAATCCTCATAATACGCACCCCCTTATTCCCTTACAACAATCTCACTCAGTAGTTCTTGAATGAAGTAAAAAAAAAATTGTTTCTCAATATGCATTAAAGAGTGTGTATATATATATATATATATATATATAATGGACTCTCCTGTCGGTTTCGACATATGAGGATCTGACAGCTTAACTTATTCAGTTATGAAATTTTGTGCGATAATCTTAAGTGGCACTTAAGACCCGCTAGTGATTTACAAAGGAGGCCATATATGGGGCAAGAGTGAGGCTTGTGAGATGAGATCACTGTTAGATTGGCTGACCTTTTAGATCTTGCTCTCACTTCTTGAAGATGATTCAGACAAGCAGATTGGAAGCTGCTGAATCCACTAAAACATGTTGATCTCCATTCTACCTGCTCCAATCATTTAATCATTTCAACCCAAGCAAGGCAATAAAGATGCAAGCGGTTACTGAGTGTTAGAGATGATAAGGAAAAAAATACTGTTAAGGAGAGAACAAGAATTAAAAAAGACAGAAGATAACAACTGATATTATATCAAAATTTTTAAAGATCAATGTTAACTGGAAGCAATAAGCCAGAAGAGAGTTCTAAAAGTGAGAAGTACAATAGAAGAAACTGATGGTTACATGAAGCCATTTCAACAGTAAATTGATGAGACCTCACCATCAATCTAGTGCTGCACTTAAATTCATAAAGTCTAGGTACTAAAGAGGAAAGTTGATCAGAACAATTATCATGAAAATATTTATAGAAAAGGCAGAGGGAGGCTACATTCTCGAAATTGGAAGGTACATATGGTATGAATTGGTTTATTTACCTACCATACATTTTATTAAAGCTACTAATGATTTCTTAAAAATCCTCCACTCAACAAAATAATAACATCATTACATGTTGAAAACCTATTTACTAATGTTCCTATTAATGAAATACTTGATATTATTTTAAACATTATTTATCACCATTCTTCTCTCCCACCTTTAGGCCAATTTTCATATTTAATCTTCGATTAAGGCAAAATGTATAGAAAGTGTACTGATTTCTGAGTTTTCTGCAGTAAATTAATGCCCAGGTTATTATAAGATTTCACCTGTCACAATGTGGGATATTTAAAAAGAACAATGATCAAAAAAAAAACTAAAGACATGGGAAACTGCAGAAACACGTCAGATACCTGAAATTTAAAAAAATAGCATACTTACATCTTCAGTGTTTCCCTGCCTCAGTGCATAATTATAACTGACAATTTCCATTTATATCTCCCTATTCCCCATATATATATATATATGTGTGTGTGTGTATATATATATAATTCCATCAATAAGGACATTACTTTAGTACATGAAGTCCTTTTAGAGGATAAAACCCATTACTTAGAATTTTTTCCATTTTGTCATTCAATTACCACATTTTATATATATATATATATATATATATATTTTCAAGCATGTTTGGATGAATAATCTAGACATATTATGTCTATTTATTTTTATTTTAATCTTCTCAAGTTCATGAATCAATTTCTTAATGTCTTTGCAAAAATAGATCAAGAAAAAAGCCATAATTATTCATATAATTTTTTTCCCCCAGGAACTTTCAATCTCATCCAAGATAATCTTCAGAGGTGAATTTGTTAAGATAAAGTATTAATGTAAGTTATGAATATGTGAGCATGGATGCTGCAAAATTTGAAAAATTTACCGCTATATAAGGGAGGTAACTTGTAAATTCTTATTAAAAATTGTAATTAATGTTTTAAAATATTGTTTTTCAATTGTAGTTTTAACAATTACAATTTAGATATTTTAAAACCTTGCTGTTATAAATATCTTAGAACTTTGTTGCTTTTTGTGACTCAGTGAACACTCGTTGTCACTTTTGTGATGTCAATGAATACTCATTGTCACTTTCATAATGCTCATTGCAGTAAAGACTTTGTAACGCCAATACAACTATAGTACACCATTGAACAATGCTAATGTCAGACGCCTTTGAATAACATTGACACTATTAGTACTTGCTCAATAATACTCGCTTGGAAAGGAACCTGTATAGTGAATAGAATAGTAAATAGCAGGTGTATAGTAATAGAGGAGAGAATAGAAGTGGAGATCCGTATAGTATAGAGGATAGACTAGAATTGCAGATCAATCTTGACTTCTTATATATGTGTTTCCTCTATGGTCATGTGATCTGCTTAATTCAATAATGGGTTCACCAGTATTTGCTCACTCATGATCTATGTTCAAACTAAAGTGTCAGCAGTGACACTTTATTCCTGTATAACATTGCTATACTCATAATTGATTTTGTTTACTGTAGGCCATAAATTTTTTGTCTTAGCAAATTCACCCCTAAAGATGATCTTAGATGAGACTGAAAGTACTTGGGAAAATAAAAATCATATGCATAATTATGGCTTTTTTCTTGATCAATTTTATACAGACACTAAGAAATTGATTCATGAATTTGAGAGGATTAAAATAAAAATAAATAGACATATGTCTAGATTATTCAACCAAACATGCTTGAATGAATATATGCTGCCTAAATATACAAATATAAAAGACAGAGATGGGTGGAGGGGTGAGTTAAGCATGTGGCTAGGTATATGGAGGAGGTGAAACCCCTTCCAGGAAAGGGATCTAAGTAAGACCTGACTTGTAACATCTGTAGTCATATCTGCTTGTCAAAGCTGGAATGACCAGTCATATTAAATCACACCAAAAGATACCTAATGCTGTTCCATATAACATTCTGGATGACTTTTTGTGTACCATCTGTGTCAAGGTTTTCAGAAATTCTAGTGGCCTAACAAGGCATTTTAAATCAAAACATCCAGATCAGACAGTGGTCAGTAACCAACTAACATGTACATCATGTGGTCTAAAATGCAAATGAGTGCTAGGACTTAAGAATTAAGATGGCACCAGCAAGAAAATGACAATCACAGGTGATTCAAGATGAGTTGAAGAAGAGGTCATGCTTGGTCATGAGTGGGTGTCCACCATATATATATATATATATATATATATATATATATATATATATATATATATGTGTATATATATATATATATATATATATATATAGTTTCATCACATTTGCGGGAAACAGTTTCAAGTCACTCAAACTGGAATTTTATTTTTTAAATACTTCAATATACAATTGTACTTTGTCCTATATAAAAGTTTGGTGTTATCTAATTCCTGTTTTTTATAACACTTATTTTATATCTGTGTTGAAATTCCAATTTATCCATTTAAATGACATCACCTTGGGTGACTCAAAATTGTTTCCAACAAAGATGTGAACACCAGAATATATATAAGTGGACATTGAAGTCAACACACAGTAGCACCAGTCTATATCATATGCTTACATATGAAACAGACTGTCACTGCTGGTTGTTGACTTCAATGCCCACTGTTATATTTACATTTGCTTTATCCCTGATATTGAGCACTTTAACCCATAAATATAGCATACCTTAAAACTATATATATGGTGGGGGGTGAGTTGAAAGTAACACCCAGATTCTGGGAAGTCATGTTGTTAATACTTGTCTTGAAGATTATTTTCCAAGGTAATTCTTTTGCTTTTGTTTTGCAGATTCTATAATAATTTTTTCCAAATAAATGGTTAGATAAGCATGTTTATCTTTCATTTTTACATTCTTGTATAGTGTAACAGAAATGACAAAAAATTAACAAAAACAGCTACCAAAACAGAAATACAGAAATAAGGTGCTACTTTTGATTCCAATGTGCATAACGTGTATATCCAACGTGTAACCCAATAGCTTTGTAGAATTTGTGCAGGTTCACCTGTCAAGTTACTCATATTTCCTACATATCACACATCTGTCAAAATCACTACCCCAGGAAATAAGGAACCTGAATATCTAGAATTTTTTTTATTTTTATTTTTTGACAAAGCAATTTCATGCCCAAGAGTTCCTACTTTTTTATACGAAATCATGAATACAAACACACACATATAGACAATATAATTATATTGTTTAAAATTTGCCATATTTACAGGAGAAGACAGCTCAATATCTGCAATAGAGCCATTGTATATATATAGACAGCATGGATAGAAAAATCAATACTACAGGGTGACTGCCAGTTTCATGCCTCAAGTGATCGTGGGTCTCTACTCCTTCATATGGTTACATATATAGGTCACTGGAGGCCTAAAAATAATTTATTTATTATGTATTTTAAATAAAAGGAGGTTATGAATTTAACCATTTTCTTTTAGTTTTTTAACATTTTTACAGTCATCTATGTTGGCTTGGAAAGGAATAATTCTTTCAGGAATGGAGATATTTGAAAAAATCCAAGGTGTGGATTTATATTTTGGTGAGATTGCATAATGGCACTCTCAAGAATTGTCAATAAGTGTGGCATTCTTTCGATCAAAGTTGTGATTGAACTTATCTCTATGTATGACTAATGCATTTGATAAATTGTGTATAAGATCCTTTTTTTTGTTCATAGGTCTTTTTTTAATTTCTTCAAGATTTTCGAATATATTGTGAAGAGCAGGTGTGGCAGTTATATATATATATATATATATATATATATATATATCCTGCTTCAGAACTATTGTTCTTATGGGTATTTATGGTTCTGATCATATCCATAATAGTAAAGTAATAGTAATGTAATTATTTTGATATTGTTAAGCTTGAATAAACTGTTTTGGATAGTCAATGTTAAGGAGTTAGTAGGTAATATATATATAAATCCTTGAACAAACAGGTTAATTTGTTCATCTGTGAAGTTACCCATTATTTTTACTGTATCACAACCAACATTTCCTCTCTGCCCCGAAATAGCTCCACCAGAAAGTAAAGAATTTCATTTTCTTTCTTTGAGGAAGCCATTTCAAGTCTTGAGTTTCAAAACCTTTTAGGTATCACACACCTTTCTTTCTTCTTTCTTTCTTATATATATATATATATATATGTAAATGTGTGTGTCGGTGGGTATATATGCTTCTTTTTCTAAATTTACAAATATTTTTCAAAATAGCAATGCCTACAGACGTGTTAAGACCCTTGGGTATGTAACAAGGTGAGAAGTCAACTGTTAGAAGCAAAAGTCTTGCTAGTTGAAGGGTGGCTAATTCATTTTCTTCTCTCTGACCTCCACACACATCTTTTGTATGCATAAAACAAACATGATTCTCATTGATTTTCACAGAGGCAGAAGTAGAAATAAGATGCAAAACTGTTTAAGGAAAAAGTAAAAAAATAATGCAAATAAAGTAAAAAAAATAAATCTAAAACTTTACAGGTATATTATTGTTTTTTGTTTTTTTTTATTTTAAAGAACAGTGTTAAGACTAAATGGGTGGTTATTTCCATTCCTGTCAGGTGATTTTGTTCTGGGCTGGGTGATGCGAAAGCATTAGGTAAGGTGATGGGGATGCTGAAGCAACTGTAAGGCAAAGTTAGTTTAGCTTATGATAAAATGGTGCAGAAAATTTTGTAAATTATTTGGAAGCTTCCAGGTTAATGATAAAGATCTTGTTTTTCTGTCAGTAAAATGTTATTTATTATATGAATAAGTAATTATATATATATATATATATATATATATATATATATATATATATATATATATATATATAGGGTGGGTCAAAAAAAACTCCCTATTGAAAATTACTTATAACTTTTTTTTTTTACAACATTTATTTGTCTATATTTCTGTGATGAGGTATTGTAATTATTGGCATTATTTATTTTGTTCGGACTGTTGATCTTATTTTTATTGTCATGTTCACAATGTTTCAGCTGTTAGATGTTCAGTTTGACATTCCAATCAACTGAAGAAGGCCGGAGTGTGCAGCAGCTGAAACATCATAAATAAAGACAATAAAGATGAGGATAACAGTCTGAATAATGTAAATAATCATGACATTTGAATGAAACAAAATATATTGTGATCCTTAAAGCAGCAGAATTTCATTGCTTATTTTCTATTTTTGTTTTAGAGTGACGAGTGTAGCCAAGAATGGTACAACATCTGATACTGCAGGAGTGTGCTCAGCTAGCATCCTGTTACAAAGTGTGGTATTTCATGGTACATGTGCAGAGATGGTGGCACAGTGTTCATGCACCACATGTCTTAGTAGATACCAAAACAATCAGAAATTGTCATTCCAAGTTGATGAGTATGTATTCTGTTGTAGATACCTACTGAAAGAGTAAACATTTGAATAAATAACTGAGATCAGGAGATATAATTACACACACACACACACACATATATATATATATATATATATATATATATATATATATATATATATACATACATATATATATATATATATGGGAAAAAATATATAAATTTTTCATGTATCAGAATAATGTTAGGAAAACAAATGAAAAACAACATTGCACCTTTCTTGGCAAATCTTTTATCATTACAATGTGGGATACCTGATAAGAAAAGTGATAAAAACATAAACAGAAGAAAAAGAAACTAAATGAAATTGACTAGAATATACACCTCATCTGTAGTCACATCAACATAAACATTATGTTAGTCTGTTAAAAAACTAAAGGAAAAAATGCATCACATGAAAATTACATATTTTGTCATTTGTTTTCCTAACACTGTTCTGGTATATAAATTTTTTGTCATATATATATATATATATATATATATATATTTAATAAAATAATATAATAGCTGACCACTCATATTTAAGGATAGCCTTCTATAAGGACGACTAGCCAACCCCTACTGCAGATGCTCACTCAGGCACATTTTGTGTTTGCTCAACACCCACAGAGCCCACCTGTTGATTATACTACAGCTATGCTGAGCAGATGTTTGTTACAGTTTCTGGGAGAGAGCATGTTATCTAGTGTGATCAACAATTTGAACAAAGCCAGCATGCTCAGGCCTTCAGACACAACGACTTGTGGCTTCATATTAATTATTACAGCTGTCAATAGCCCTGAAGAGTTCCATCTACTCAGTTTCACTCACAAGTCTTGGGTCAACCTGTGGTATGGTTTTCAAGAACTTTCCAAAGATGCCACATGCTGGGATCAACACTGATCCAGTCCAATAAGATCAGAGGTCTCTGATGTTGTTGACCATAGTAAGATTCAAACCCGGGTCTCATGGTCAAAAAGCAAATGTTCTAACCACTCAATCTTATGCTCATAGATATATATATATATATATATATATATATATATATATATATATATATATATATAGGGTGCAATGGGTAGATTGTCCCAATTTTATGTTTTTAATTTCACCATATATGTACACTGTGTATTTTTTTTTTTTACCAACTGCACACTGCAGTAGGGTCAGATAGCACTGTCTGTGAAAAAAAGAGCCCTATGATGCAATTTACTCCACCAGAAATTTGGAAACGGCATGCTGTACTGCTTGGCATTCATAATGGAAGCTCAATAAAACCATTTCAGAGTGTTTGAGTACCAATCTGAGGACAGTGCATTGTTCCCTGTTCATTTTTTATCTTTTCCCCACTATACCCAGTCTTTCTTTCACTTTCTGTAACCCCTATGTGCTAGTGGTACTCCTGCCTTGCTTTGGGTGAAATGGTTAAAATATATATATATATATATATGTGTGTGTGTGTGTGTGTGTGTGTGTATTAGGGCAGCAGATCATTGTTCAAACATATATTGTTAAATATAACAGACAACGAATGTCTATTGTGTTTGATCATGAGCCGTTCTAAACTTTGTATCATTACTTTAATTTTGGGAGAAAATAAAGACAAAAACTGTCCAACATTTGGATATTTTTTTATTATGCTGTACCTTGATCTAAGCTTTCACCTCGCATAAGCCATAATCAGATTAGTTATATGGACATTATGACAGATGTTTATATATGTTTGAATATATATATATATCAATCAATTCAACCAAACCAAGGTGATAATGACACTAAGATACAAGGGTCTACAAGGAGTGAAAAAGAAAAGTTTTTAGAAGGAACTGGAAACCCAATCCTAAACAGGAAACAAGGGATAAATCTCTATTTTTGTTCAAAAGGCTGTGAAGGAGAGTGAATCAGACAACAGGCAAACCTATATACTACTATTAAGGAAAAAAATAAATAAATAGTAAATAAAATTTAGTTTAGATGGAGACATTAGAATTATAAAATTGAAGAAGACTTTAGGATGAACTGGAAACTCAATCCTAAACAGGAAACAAGGGATAAACCTCTTTTCAATAAGTTCAGTTTATAGTATTCTGTCTGCATTTCTATTTTGTATTTGAAATGTTTTCAGTTGTCCTTCATTCGTCTTTCTTATTTCAATCTCAGATGAACTGGTAGATCAGTTATTATAAGTGCATTTTTCTTTTTTTGTTTTCGTAGCATCCAGCTGGGTTTATCTTTGTAGTTAGACCAAAACATTATAGGTCAATAGATCATATACCTTAATTGAAGAACAAATGAAGCATAAATTATTGTAACTCATGCAGGAGAAAGAAAACACTGATTTCAATAGAAATCCCACTGGAGAATAACAAAGTGGTTGAAGTTTTAGGCAAGGTGCTCATTGATTGGGGAGTAAGTTGGAGTAATGGATAGCGGCTCAGATTGAGGAATTTGAGAGATGAGTTCAAATTCCAGTCAAATCCATTACATTCGCTTACATGCTAATACCCTTGGGGAAGGTATGAATCCTCTTCTTTTTCCCTCAGCTATGAGTAAATAGCAGGGTTCTATAGCCTTGGATGGCAACTGGTCTACCGCAGAAAGAAATGGCAACCTACTGTGGGGGGGAAAAAAAAAGTCTGCCTCGTCAGTCATGTATCGAAAGAGACATGATCGCCTAAGCATGTATCATGCATGGCACCTGAAAGTGATTTAAACATACTAAGCAAAAGAAAAATAATTCATCCTAATATTGAATTCAAACAGCTCCTTATAAGGGAACTGGTTGGTTAAATCATTAGACAGGAGAATACAAGTACTCTCAGTCTTCATTTTAATCTTGAGTCCAAAAACATGTACATAGCCTTGTTGGTGATGAATTGTTTTCATCACTCCTTTCCCCAACCTCTAACCCTCCCAGTTAAAACCTGCCACACTATGTACATTGAAGAAACCACCCTAATTCACTTTGTATTTCATTAATAAGTAGCAAATTCCAATCAAATAGGTTTATGACCATATTGTGTTGAAACACCATTTCTTATAGGATTGCCAGTTAAGTAAAGTTGGTCACTACCTAGATATGTAATCTTGGATGTGCTAGTGATGTAATGGATAACGGTTTACAATTTAAAATTGGAGAGCTCAGTTCCAATTCTAGTCAGGTCTTATATTCACTTTTCTGCAAATAACCTTGGGAAAGGAATGAATCCACCTCTCACCCAACTATGGATTAATTAGTAGGATTTGTATCAGTAAAATATTATTCTTAGAATTTAAAATTTTTTTCTAGATTTAAGTAACCTGCAAAAAGTTGATAAGATGTAAAAAAAAACCCCACAAAAACGAATCAATCAATCCATACACTCAGCTTCTTCCCAAGAACTGCTGCTTTGTGAAAAAAATCCCAACCACTATAATCTTAACTTCTTCAAATCTAGGGTTAACCATTATAAATGTTCCCCTTATGGTTACCACTAGCACAGCAATCTGCCTTCAGTAACCCTCTACCTTGAGTGACTCTTGTATGGGGTGAAAAAAATCTTACATTCAGAATTAAATTGTTTTCAGACTTTCAGTGACCAACCTTAACGAGAATACAAAGTAGAATACCAAAATGAAAACCATAAGGTCAATGGTTCAATACCCAGTCCTTTGGTTGGTTGATTGATTGATTTTGTTTAGTGGCATATAAATCTCTATGGTTTATTAATGCCCAAATCTAAATATTTTGAACACAATTTTATGACAAATAAAATATATTGTTGCTAACTCTGCTTTAAAAATGTATTGTTGGTAATTTTAATATAAATATGTAGCATTGTTAAGTTTTTTACATAAAAATGTATTGATGGTATTTTTATACTTTCAAAGTTTTGTTTTTGTTTGAGGGTTCACTATTTGCCCTTAGCTTGGACCCTAACAGGTGCTACCACCCTGGATCAGAGAGGACCTGTGAACAACAGCAATTAAGAGGTCAGT
Source organism: Acanthosepion pharaonis (assembly GCA_903632075.3). Taxonomy (NCBI): domain Eukaryota; kingdom Metazoa; phylum Mollusca; class Cephalopoda; order Sepiida; family Sepiidae; genus Acanthosepion; species Acanthosepion pharaonis. The sequence continues at coordinate 367,119 of CAHIKZ030001442.1, read as the reverse complement.
CTTAAGATAGATTAATATTGAATGCATGCATGTGGGATATCACAATAAAGATAACTGTCACTATAAAACAATAGACAAACATATAATGAGATATAATAAAGTTTTTGTATGCCAAGGACCAAATTCCAACAGAAATTCACAAGTAATATGTTGCTCTGAGTTGCAAACATATAATGAAAAGGAATTGGTGTCACCTTGCAAAGTGTTACTGCTGTGGTTTCAACAGTGATAGGTTTTTATACCCAACCAGTTTTGAATTCATAAATGTCTTCTCCTATGCTGGTTACCAACCAAAGATGGTTATACAAGTTTACTCTTCTATTAACCTATAGCTGGTAGGGAAAAGAGATAGATTCATATACCCTTTCCCAAGGGTATTTGTGTGAAAGTGAATGCAACAGCCTCAGCTAGAAACTGAACTTGACATGCCAATCCTACAATCTGTATCCAATATCTTCAATACCATATGCACATAGATAGCCATCTGGGACTCTGTACCAGGTCAACCTTGCTTATCATGTTACCTGCATATTATCCCTGTGATGAGCATAGATGCATCCAGAATGGTGGAGAACTGATGAAGAGCAGTCATTTTGAGGAACACCCAATAAAGACAACTTCAAATCCAAATTGAGATATGTCAAACTGCAATTCTGTAATGTCAAGCCCACAGTTTCTAAATGGTGTAAATATTGCAACCCATATTTCATAACAAAACAAATTTCAAACAGATTAGTATATGTAATATATCAAGGCAAGTTTCAGGAGACACAAAATGATGTCAAGTTTTACCACGACAAACAGTATTTTATGCTTTACCTTAAACTATATCTGCACATTTGACATCCTATTCAGTGTTCAACACAGTCACACACTAACAGTACAGTATATCATCTTTTTCAGACAACAACAGATTAATATGTGTGTGTGTACATATATATATATATATATATATATATATATGTATGTATGTATGTATATATATAGTGGGATCATGCGGGTATTATTCATTTAGGATTCTTAAAATGCAATGAAATATTAAATGGACATCTAGGTACTGACCAGGCTCAACATTGCTTAACTTTGATAATCAGAGAAGCGATGTTTAAACATGATATGATCATATATATATATATATATATATATATATATATATATATATATTTCCAAGAGGATAGAATCCAGGTAGAGCTCAATGTCCAGGACAGAGCAAGAATATAATATAGAAGGCTCAAACACTAATATTCCATGGTATTAATTTATTACATTGGAATAGTAATCACAATCCAATTTGTAGGTCTGATGAGTTGGAATATTAGTGCTTGAGCCTTCTATATATATATATATATATATATATATATATATATATATATATATATATATATATATATTAAATACACACACACACATATATAGAGGAATTGAGCTCCATCTACCCAAAGCAGCTGGTTCTGAGGTGCCAGCTTTCTATCTTCATATTCTCTGTCGATTCAGTTCATATATATATATATATATATATATATATATATATTTAATGCAAAAAGCAGTGAAAAGACAAGATTAAATCTCAAAGACTGAGCTCCATGGAAGAAAGGTAATGTGTATGATGGAATCATGCAGATTTTATTCATTTAGGATTCTTAAAATGAATAAAATGTACATTTATATTTCCAGCAGCTGCAAGGTGTCTCATAAAAGTTTGGTTGAAATGTGCTCTGTATTCATCAATAAGAAAAAAATGTTGTTCTCCTTTATTACAGCACAAAGCTGCATACAGCTGGAATAACATAGGAAGAAATTCTGGAACTTGTTTGGTTTGTTCTATATTCAGCTGAACTTGCACCAAATATTACCTTTTTTTGATCACTGCAAAATGTTTTCATGGAGAAAGTCAGATTTTGTCAAAAGATTTTTTTCACATCAAAATCTACACAAATTTGCTCAAAAGTTATCAGAGATTTGCCTGAGAAATATTAACCAGTCACTACAAATAATGGTGAATATATAATTGTATAAAATTTAACTGTAATTCATATTTTAGAGAATAAAGTTGAAAAAATAAAACTGAAATTATTTATGACTCAAACTAATACACAGCAGGTTATTAGATGTTAGAAGTAAAGGGTTTTGTCATAATTACAATATTGTAGACTGCCATATATTTGGTTTGTTTTATTGATCTGTTACTATGAATTTTCTCCTTGGAAAGGGTTAGCCCTGTTCTTTATACACCTATTTCATGCTTATCTGGCATTTCTGAAAGTTTTGATACTTCAGCTGGGTGAAATTACAAGAATGATAATGCTAGCTTTAGGTAAAACTTGTGTTATTCCTATCCTTGACACATGGTACATTATCATATCATAATACCAAATATGTTGTTATATCAAAGGCATTATATAAAATATTGTGCCATATTGCTTTCAATATCTGGGCTGGAGCTTCTCAGGCCTCTCTTTTCAGCCTTGAAAAGAGTTCAAATGCCTTGTGGGTGAAGAATTATTTCCCACCCTATAAACTCTTTCTCATAGAAAAATAATGCAACACTATTTACATTATTCAGACTATTGTCCTCATCTTTGTTGCCATATTTTTCACAATGTTTTGGCTGTTGTATGCCCTCGCCTTCTTCAGGTGGTTGGAATGTTAAACTGAACCCTTTATTTTGCTTGCTGGGGTAGACTTAAGGACACATGGCACAGTGGATAAAGATCCAGTGACAGGACCCAAAGAGTTGTGAGTTCAATACCTGATTAAGACAGTGGAGAACCTGGAGAGGTGAATTAACAGGAGATAACTGATAACTGACTTCCATTAGACATGACACATGGAACTAGAACCGTCTACCCCAGCGAGCAAAATAAATGGTTCAGTTCAACATTCCAACCACCTGAAGAAGACTGGAGCATACAACAGATGAAATGTTGTGATAAATATGGTAACAAAGATGAGGACAATAGGCCGAATAATGTAAATAGTGTACATAATACCTCATCTCAGAAATATAGACAAAATAATGCAAGCCTCTCACTACTCTACCATAAGAAATGTTCAGACAAGCTACATTCTGTAGTTGCACCAGTTCAGACCTTCACAGATAAGATTTGCCATGTCATGTACACAATGGGCAAATTATCCTTAATCTCTTAAAATTCCAGGTCCCATTTGAACAGTTTCTCTCTCAGAACTGTTATGTTGAGTAAAAGACACTAGAGAGAATGTTTCCCTGATGAATACAATTTTAATCCTTTCTGGTGTCAAATGTTATCTATGCTACATTTGTCCATAAAACAATCTCATACCGTAAAACTCTACTTAAGTGTCTCTCACTGTGTGACTAATAATGTAAGAAAAGTTATTGTAGAGCTGGATAAAACTTGTGGAAAAAAATGTCAAAAGATCATGTTTCTGTTCAAGTAATTTCAACTATCTCATTGTGATCAAAAACTACATACTATAAAAAATACTAAAATAGCCATTAGTATACAAAAGAAACAACCAGAATTAAATAAAATATCTTTCATTGTAAAAAAATGGTATTTTAAAATGTGTATAAAATAATTATAATAAGTCTAATACTTCTTTACTAGTTTTAAGTGCTGTCCATCCTCCATATCTTCATAATTTTCACTTCTTACCACCTCCTCTTACATTCATATCACACACACCATTCTGTAATCCTCTATCTTCAGTAGATCTTGCACCTTGTCTTGAGTGAAGAATAGTGTAACAACAAAAAAAAATTCCTCTATATTAATACATGATACTTTTTGTATCATGATACATAATAAAACATGGTTTCATGATACATTCTTGTAATATTCTGGCTCTGATGTTCTGATGTCTCAGAAAACGAAACTACAGTTACTGTCTGAATTTCTGATACAGGTTACTATCTACTGATTCTTCCAAACTATTTTCCATATCTTTATGTTAATAAAACTTGGTGAGAAAAAAAGTCAAGATATAATAGTAACATAACATTATCAAAAGAACATCTCAACAATTCAGGTCAAAATTATTGTTTTGTTTCATGACATGTCAGTATTTTCATATAAAAAGATCAATTATATCTTCTATTTTGTGTTAGTATCTGTTTTCTCTATCAGCATCTTTGGAAATGTTGATAGGCAGAGTGTTAAAGATCTTTATCTATTTTCAGCCATGTGATTCAGAGTTTAAGAAAGTTACTAATCAGGAAAATAATCACCAGTAATTTTGGTTCTTGGCAATTACCTATGATTTATTGTTATGGGAAAAGTTCCTGATTCAATTCACTGAATTTGATGGACTCATGAATTGTCATTGATTTAACTGCAGTTTTTGTGACTCCTTCATGTCGAATTAAAATCTCTGCCCAGTTGCCACATCATATATTTCACACATTTTCAAAGCCAAAGTAAAAAAAATACATCAATTTTATAAATGAACAAACAAAATTTAAATGAATAAATAAATTTTAATTGAATCTAGTATATGAATTAGAACAAAATTAGAATAATTCTAATCATATAATTTTATAATGTCATCCTCTTATAATTTTACTTGTCACTCCCTTCATTAGTTAGCACGACTATTACGTCCTGCCAATACCTCATAAATAATGGTTTATTTAGTTCTGATTGCATGCAAAGAAGGGAAAAGACACAATTTGGTTTCAGTGAGCAAATGAAAAAAGAAAGAAGGGATAATAGATGTGGAGAGAAAGATACTACACTTTGATCTTAACCAAAAGGTCACAAAGTGATTGTATTTTCTTGCTGCTCCATGCTAACAGGATGAGACAAAAGGTCAGTTTAATATAGGGTGCTGGATATAACATCAATTAGCGAAATTACAAATTTTCCTGCCCTTTAATTGTCGAAACAGTTAAATGCAGCTATGTCTTCTACTCCAATAGCTTCATGTCTCACACTTCCCATCTGTGGAACTCTCTTCCTCTTACTTGCTTAATGCAATGTCAATCAATATCTCCAGATGCCTTGATCTATTCCCTGTCCTTCTCGTCATCCTCTTTCATGACTTTTTACTCTTGCTCCCACTCTCTGTAACCCCTTGCATGCTAGTGGTACTCCTGCCTTGTTTGAGGTGAAAAGTTTTAAAAAAAATTAATCCTATATATATATATATATATATATATATATATATATATATATATGAAGAAAAATATACGGAAAAAAAAATAAAATCCTTATATGCAATTATGCTGTTTTAAATGTTAATATAATGTCAACGTCAGATGTTTCGGTCTAATAAACCATATTCATAAAATATAATTAACAATATCAATTCAACATGACAAAGACGATGGACATAAGAACAAGACTTATCCAAACAGATAACTGAAAGTTTTATAAGATCAGTGTTCCGTTTAAACATGGTCACGTTGTCGTCACGTGGGCGACGCTGTTTATTAGACCAAAAACGTCCGACGTTGACATTATATTAACATTTAAAAAAAGCATAATTGCATATAAATATTTTTGTTTGTTTTTCCGTATATTTTTCTTCATACTGTCGGATCTATATCCATATATTAGTTAAAATATATATATATATATATATATATATATATATAAAATGGGTGCATTTGTGCATCAGTTTTTCATTTAAACAAGTTGTTACATGAAGACACAAAAAATGTAATATTTGAAAATGATGAAACAGCACAAAAAATAAAATCTCTTTGATAACAGCTTATGAAAGCTAAAATTGTCCCAATTTGGATTTAAATATTAACTGGAAATTAAGAAAATGGTCAGCAATATGTAAAAAATGAAGTTAAAATATCGTTGGTCCTTCATGATTAATAATTACAAGCTATTATCCATTCCACCCGCCACAAATCAAAGCTTACAGTACCTGGTAATCCCAGGCAGTCACCCATCTAGGTACTGAGCAGGCTCAACATTGCTTAAGTTTTGTAATCATATGAGAACTGGTGTTTCAGCATGATGTGGCCATAAGCATTAAATATATATATATATATATATTAAAGACATTTTTATGTTTAACGTTGTTATTTTATATACAAGTATTTAAGCAAATGATCTGTTTATGATAAACAGTATTAAATAACATTTACCGGCCTGAATGTCCGAGAAATTTTCATAGAAAATATTCGTTCTTTGACAGGATTCGAACCTGCATCCTATATATAAACCGTCATATACGCTGACGTGCCTTACCTCTAGGCTACAAAGAACCAATCGGTAGACAAGGTCGAATTTACAGTACTGCTTATAAACTCCAATCTTCCATGAATCTCGTACATTCATAACTGCTCTGGCGTATCGAATGTAAACAAATGACGTCATATGTTAAGAAATGGACAAGGTCCGACAATTTATTTATTAAAGACATTTTTTATGTTTAACGTTGTTATTTTATAGATACAAGTATTTAAGCAAATGTTTGTTTATGATAAAAGTATTAAATAACATTTAAAAAAAATGTGAATGTCCGAGAAATTTTCATGAAATATTCGTTCTTTGAAAAAAAATATCGGACATTCAGGCCAGTAAATGTTATTTAATACTGTTTATCATAAATTTCCATAAATGTCCATTTATAATCAAATGAATAAATATAAATAAATGTACATGTAAGTGTTCACATACAAATACATACAATTATCCATTAGTGTAAGAAAAAGAGTGCTCAATGCTAAATAACAGAGCTATTAAATATTTTTTAATAAATATATATAATATCCCACATTGACAGTATGACTCAGTTTCATGCCTAATGCAATCTTCAGGTACTGGTCATTGTTTTCAGGGTATTATGCATTCTTAATAATATATATATATAACAGTTGGCCAATCATATTCGAGGATATCCATTTATTAGGGTGGCTAGCCAATCCCTATTGCGGACTCTTGCTCAGGCACATTTGTGTTTGTTCAACACCCACGGAGCCAACCTGTGGTTTATACAGCAACAATGCTGAGCACACCTTAGTTATAGTTTCTGGGAGATAGAGTGTTATCTAGTGTAATCAACAATCTGAACAAGGTCAGCACATTCAAACCCTCAGTCATGGTGACTTGTGACTTTGTGCTAGCACAGCTGTTGATGGCCCCCAAGTGTACCGTCTACCCAATTTCATTCACAATGATTGGGTCAACTTGTGGCTTAGTTTTCAGGCACTTTTCAAAAGTACTGCATGCTGGGATCATCCCTTCCAGATCGATAACATCAGGAAATCTACTTCCTGACAAATCAACCATGGTGAGATTCGAACCTGAGTCTCATGGTCAGAAAGGGAATATTCTAAAATAATATATATATATATATATATATATATATATATATATATATTTTTAAAAAAGACAGATTTTTATGGTTCCATGTAATAAATTATTTTACCACAGCCTTTTTCAGGGCTCTGGATCATCAGACTTTACTTCCAAAGGTTGAAAATCTTTTTTTGATCCAGAGCCCTTTAAAAGGGCTGTGGTGAAATAATTTATTACATGGAACCTTAAAGTGGTCTGTTTTTTTTCAAACATATTTGCTCTGAATTTACATTGAGCTCTCCGGATATCATCCTCCTTGGGTCTACCCATACGGATTACCTAGTTTTGCATAAACTATATATATATATATATTGTGTATATTTAGGCAGCAAGTTTTATTAAATTCAGCCAGGGACATCTGTATGGTTAATTTTTATTATATTTTTCTAATTTATGAATAAGTTGTTGCACATCCAGATCCAATTTGTAGAGAAAATGTCTAAAGTATTTTCATTGTCTATCTGGAACGTAATGCCAGAAAGATAGAGAAATGTTTCATTGGCTTCATCCTGACATTTTCTTGTAATGCAATACTGCAAATTTAAATATATATGTATGATATTGGTGATGTTGTGTGGAAAAGATTGATGGCACCAAAAGACAAATATATTATTAATTAATTTATAGATATTTTAAAATGCCATCCCTTGTGGAAAAATATATTTTATTTAATGTGAGTTGTTTCTTTTGCATAATAAATTTGAGAATTTTGGATCCAGATCGGCAATAACTTATAAAAAAATTGGAAAATAATAAAAATTAGATAGAGCTCACTGTTTGAATTCTTAGTGTATGTAATAGCAATAACAAAGATTGAAAAGTTGACCAGGGCATTTCTGGAATAAAACATGAAGGTAAGCAGTCTTTATAATTAAAGTGTTCCCAATCAGCAGATAGAGTATTAATAGGAACAAATGATATTAAATGTTAAACTTATCTGTTCCTGATCAGAGTTTTGCTGATATAATATCCACTCATAAGGATGGATGCTTGATAGTAGCATTGAATTTATTTATTGAAGCTATTTTTTTGCTTTTAAATATGAATTCTGTAAATTCAGTTTTACCATCAGGCACACTAATGAGTGGATACTACTTCTGAAAATCTCAAAGTCGAAATGGATAACTTGAACATCTAATCTTATTTGTTTTATATATATATATATATATATATATATATATATATATATATATATATACAAATAAACAAATATATATATATATATATTATTTGTTATATATATATATATATATATATATATATATATATATCGCAATAAATAATATATATATATATATATATATATATATAGCAACAAATAAGATTAGATGTTCAAGTTATCCCACCAACAGGCCACTAGTGGCTTATATGTATATATATATATATATATATATATATATATATATATATATATATATATATATATATATATATATCGCAATAATATATATATATATATATATATATATATATACCTACACGCAAGCCACTAGTGGCCTGTTGGTGGGTTGCTTGATGGCAACGCCAGTGGTCCTCTGGTGGCAGGCACCAGCTTGTCACTGATGGGCCTCTAGCGGTCCGCCAGTGGTAACACTGCCGAGACAAACATGCCAGCAGTCCGACAGCAGGCCACCAGTGGTAAACACTAGTGACATGCCACTCAATGGCAGATTGGTGATTTGTGTGTAGAGTGTATGTATATATATATATATATATATATAAAAGAGAAACAATAGGTTAAATGTTTTTTTTCAAATACCAGGTGCCCCCCCAAAAAAAAAAACTGGAAAGTTTAGATTTAATATATGACATAAAAAAAAATAACTTTTTTTAGTTTGAACACCACATCTCACATTTGTGTTTTTATTCTGTCTTAATCTACTAAATTTCTATCTTTTACTTTTGTTTCAGTTAAGCAAACCGTACCAAATTTCCTGTTTTTTTGTGGAGCACCCTGTAGAAGTACACCAATTTGAATTCCAACTATGTTCCCTTTGTGGTGAACAGAATAAATGCTAGTATCATACAACATGCATCACACAATTAAAGATGTCTCTGAAAAGTAATTAACAACAAAACTCTTAAAAATGACTAAAGAAGTGACTGAAAGTGCTTGGGATAATAGACACTACAGACAATTTTTACACTCCCTTACACCAACTGGAAAAATTTAAGAATACAAGAAAAACTCAATAAAAAATGAAATGTTGTATAGTTACTCAAAATTCAAAAATATTAAAAGACCCCCTGTGAAAGTATCTTTTTTGTATTTTCGTAACTTTTTACTTTTTTTTTTTTGACTAAGTGTGCATTTTTCTTTTCCATGTCAACAATGTGTAAAAGTTCTCAGAATATATCTGTAGAAAAGACAAAGTAAAATAAAATAGGAAAACAGTACTTAGTTTTTTGTTGGCATGTTTTGTCATCCAATTTATCAAGGCAAGTGATGATAAACAAAAGTTAAATTCAAAAATTATAAAAGACGCTTCTATTTGTCTATTTTATTCAATTTATCTTTTCTACAGATATACCCTGAGAACATATATATATATATATATATATATATATATATATATATATATATAAAAAACAATACCAATTTGTAATTGGTATAATATATAATAATAAATTAAGAAAACACCTTAAAGATCCATATTTGTTATAATTTATTTCATGAATATTGTTATATTCAATTCTTCAGACCAAAAGTTTTTAAGAAATGGAATCAATTCATCCAGACATATATACCAGGATAAAAAGGAGAAAGTGAAAAAAAACGAGTGAGAGAGAGAGAAATAAAGGGAAAAAAGGAAAAATATTAATAATAAAAAAGGGGAGAAAGAAAAAAGAAAAAATATAAATATAATTTTTTTTGAAAAATTAAAAGAAGAAAAAAAGAGAGAGAGGGGGAGAGAGAGAGAGTGAAAGAAAAGAACGGAAAAAAAGGAAGAAATAAATGATGAGCCAATAGTAAAAATAAGGTAAGAGAATGAAGAGGGGGTCGGAAGTAAAAGAGTTACAATAATTTGTCTAATAAAGTCATGTCATTTTAGATGGCAATTATCATCACATAATACAGTCATCATCATTTTAAAATAATGATAATAATAATAATAGTATACAACATAAATAATATAATTAAATAATATGATTAAATAAACAAACAAATAAATAAATAGAACTAATAAATTTTGATAAATATAAAGAACAAATTTAGAATATATACATTGATAAGGATAAAAATAACAAAGATAATACTATTAATAATAGTAAAATATAAAAATATAAATTCTTAAATAAAAAATTATAAATGATGTTGGCATCAGCAAGACAATCACATAAATAATTAAATATATCTACAGAACTATATATAAAAATGTGTGACAAGCAATATAACTACATATACACATTCATATGAATACATGAACATACATATGTTTGTACCCATATAAAAATCAAAATCAGCACTTCAAGTGTATAGACCTCAAAGTCAATGATTTTAGAGAATTTGCAATTTGCTCTTATGTCTACACTTGAAAATAAGTTCATTTCTTTTATTCGAGAATTGATCAGTATTTTTTACATTTAATTATTATAATCTTTTTTATGCATAGGATTCATTTGTCCCAGAAGTTGTTGGGAGTTTGAGACTGACAGATGATATCCTCTTTAGTTTGTGGGGTGAAGCCTCTATCTTTAACTTTCTAATAATGCTTACATAGAGTAGTTTGCTGTCTTAAAGAAGTACTGGTGAAGGAATGCTGGTGATTGTAGAGTCAGATATCTCAATGTATACTTTTTTATCTTTTGGAAAAATGGTAGCTTGGTATACAACATTTTTTGAATTACAGATACCTTCAACTGAGCAGCTGGTTCTGATTCTACCATTACAAGAGGGCTTGTTTTTTGGTGTATTGCCATCATAAAATGTTTTTAATATTTGGTTGTTATGTGAGTCAATAATATTATGAATGTTGTTAGTGTAGGAATAACTAATTTTAGAGCTTTTCTATTGAAAATTATTTTTGTAGAGGGATGTTGTGATCAAAATGTTTGTCAATTAAATTTAGAAAATATCTACCAATATTTACATTAGACAGTTTACAGAAAGGTTGGTTAAACCATATTGTTTTTCTGTTTTTGGTTCCAATAGTTTTTCTTGTTTTTCAAAGATTCCTGGTTAACCAATTTTTGTTTGAAATTACTCTTATTGGGGGCTTCATTATTTTATTCTCATTGAACATTTTTTGTTATTAATTCTACTGTTTATAGTGTTAGGGATTTGTTTAATTATTTAGTTTGGGTGATTGGAGTTGACATTAATATAAATAGGGGCTTGATTTTCTTTGTGAACTGGCTTAAATATGTTGTTAGAGAAATTGAAAATGATATCTAAAAAATTAACTATGGTTAGATGTGATTTCAATTTGAAAGCCCTTATAATCTTCTGTATTCTAGAAGGCAGAGGACCATTACTATCTGAGATGAAAATAAGTCCATCATTTCTGTAAAGACCTACTTACTTAGGATCAATAATCCTACTAAGAGTGTCTAATATATAAATGCCTACTAAATCAGCAATTTGAGTCATATGTGCCCATAGGAATGTCAAAGATATCATTAAGATTTTTAACACAAGTAGAATTGTTATATATTAGTAAAGATTGTCTAGAAGCTAAGATAACTTCGAATTAATCATCAGTAATGTTTATATAGTTTTTAGAAAAACTTAAACTTTTTAATAATATATCTTTTGAAATGGAGGGGTAGCAATCTATAATGTCAAATTGAATAAAAGTAACTTTATTTTTAATATTCTGGAGCCATTTTATAGTATCTGATGAATCTTTCCAAAGGTTATTATAAAAAGTTTCTTGTACAGTCTGTATTATTTTTTTAAGTATATTTTTTTTAAATTAAGCCTATTTCAGTTTTGGAAGGATTAATTAATCATGATTGTAGATTATCATCAAAATTAGGTTTGTGGTCTTTAAAAAGTAAATATGCATTTTTATATGAGTTTTCCTCATTCTATCTGCAATATCAAATTTATTAGTAAAATCAGCAGCAGCTTTGTTATTTAAAAATAGTGATATTATTGTTGTATTTTTAATAAGTATTAGTGATTTTATTGAGGAGGAGTTTGTGATAGTTAAAAGGTTCAATTTTGCATATATTTCTAGATTTATTGGCTTTAATCCACATCTTAGAGTTTCTGATGTTTTGTCTTTCCTTAATTTATATTAGAATTGTTTATATGGTTTTCTAAAGGCAATTTTTAAAATTAAGTTAAACATGTCAAAGGATCTAGAAGTTTATTATTAGGTGTAGTATTTTGAGATTTTAGATTATATTTTTCTTTTTGTAACTAAGTGTGTCTGAGAAGTTTAAGTGAAAAAATATGTTTTCCATCATTATCTTTTTATAAGGTCAACTATTTTATCTGTGAGTGAGAGAGTGAAAGGATGTCAGGAAGGGTAGGGAATGTTTTTCATGGAATAGTCTGGAGTAAATTTATTTATTTGGTGCTAAAAATGTAGATGATTAAAGTAATCCAAAAGGAATATTCCAAGGAGAGCTCAACTTATGTATATAAGGAGCAATTTCTTCTCTGTCTCTTCCCCCCCCCTTTCATCCCAGTATATCTGTCTAGATGGATTGATTCCATTTCTTAAAATCTTTCGGTCTGAAGAGATGAATCTAACAATATTCATGAAATAAATTATAACCGATATGGATTTTTAAGGTGTTTTCTTAATTTAGTCTGGCTGTTCAGTTCTATGAACTGAATTGTTAGATTCTCATATATATATATATATATATGTATATTTTTATATATGCATATCTATAGTGATGGGAACCTAAAAAATTACATATTCAGTTAAAAATTTAAAAAAAACATCCATGATAATGGCTAACAGAATCGCTGAAAGTGGTTGAATATATAAAACATTTGGTTAAGTTTTTACACACTTTATATCCAGAAAAGAAAAACACTCATACAAACATTAGAAAAATTGAATGAAAAGCTTTATCACAGTATCTTGTCAGTTATTTTTAATGAATATATATATGTTTTTTTTATTTTTATTTTGGCAGCAATCCCTCTCTGGTATATGTTTCATTAAAAATGACTGACAAGGTACTTCTGTTTTATTTTTAATGTATTTTTCTTTCATGTGAAGAAGAGCTTTCTTTTTTGGATTCAGTGTTTGTAGAAATTATACAAACAATTGTTTGTTAAAATTGCATTAACCTAATTTATAAACCACTTTCAAGAATTTTTCTTGTTTTATTTTAAATGGTGCATAAGTATTACTGTAAACAGTCTAAAGGCTTATGAAAGGTAGACATATTGTTATTTCCTGAATATGTCCAGAACATGGTGACCATGTTCATAGTTGATGTTAAGGGTTGGTGTTTTGTTTATAAGAAGGGCTTCCGTTATTTGCGAAAGCACTTAGAAGAAACAATCATTTGAACAATTTCTACACTTAGTCTAAAAAATAAATCTCTTATTTGCATAATTTAAATTGCCACCATCTGTCTACCTGTGTGAGGTATATGTTGCAATGTACTGTATATATTTAAAAAGACTAGATGAGATTAGCCTAATGTGGGGCCTAATTGGGATAAATGGGTCCAACTAACTTAAGCCGGTTCTGCATAGGTACCTAATTGAAAGATTTAAATAAATAGCTATTTTCTGTCTTTCTGAAAACTGTTCATTTATTGCCCTTTCTCTTCACTAAAATCTTCTCATTCACTTTCACTCCCAGTAACCTCTTGTGTCATAGTGGCATTATTGCCTTGCTTAGGATGAAATGATAAAAAAATGAAATATAGTAAAAATTTAAAAGAAGTAACTTTTCAGTCATTTTTAATGAAACATATATGTGTGTGTGTGTGTTTGTGAAGCATAGTGCAAAGTATATAATGTTTGCAAACACTTCATAATGATTATAAAATAATGTTTCACAAGCCAGTTTAGCAAACTGACTGACCTACTCTTGTGACCCCTGTGCCAGCTAAAGCTATGTTTAGTATCTATATGTGTCCATCCAGCTATCTAAAATAGAATCTGTACTTCAGATCTATCCATTGGGATTGACCCCCTTGCAAATAAAAAAAAAAAAATGAAAAAAAGAAATCATGATGAATTAATTCATCAAGAGAAAGAGGGAGAAAGTTTGACAGACAGAAAGTGTGTAAAGACAAAGTATCTGTCTGCAAACAAGGATTGAAAATTTGTGTTATCGAAAGTATTTTTAAAAATGGTATTTTTAGAATATGAGACATGAAAAAAATTGCAAGAACAACTATCAAAAGATAAAGAGGGAAAGAATGGTTTATTTGGAATCATTTTGAAATAGAAATATTGGTAATCGAAAGAGTTGTGTTTGAGTTTATTCTTCATGATTGAATCAAACTCGGACCTAGTCTGACAGACCAATCAATAGTCCTTCCATTTGGCACCTATACCCTTTCTCTGACCAGACACTTCATTCATTTATTTAGTTAGTCATTGCTATCCTCCCATAACTCCCCTTTTACCCTAATTTGTCCTCTTCTGTTTTTCCCTTCTTCTTCTTCTTCTTTCTTCCTTCCTTGAATTTATCTCCTTTTCTTTTTTCCCTATTTTCCCCCACTTCAAATCTGTCCTCTCCTTCTTCCTCCCACTCAGACTTCATTTACTTTGTTCTCTCCAGAAATTGCTAGTTCCCCATCATACTCTTCTTTTTCTATTATTTACTTTTTTAATGCTCACATTCTTTCTTTAATTCTTTTCTTCTTTCCTTTCTACTTTTTGTTTCTTTCACTGTCCTTTTCTTTCTCTTTCTTACTTTTTCTTTTCATTCTGTCTGTTTCCTTTTTTCCCCTTTAATTGTTCACTTTAGCTTTTCTAACTTCTCTCTCTCTCTATCTTTCGACATTCCCATTATTATCGTTACCTTTTTCATTCTTTGCCTTCCCTTCTTTTCTATCATTCATCTTTCCTCTTTCTTTCTTTAACTTCATTTCCTCTACTCTTTCTTTTTTTATTGTCTCTTAAGACTGTCTCATCAAACAACTACTCTTGCTTCACAAACAACTGACGGGAGCTTCAAATAAATCATGGGGGATACTGCAAATTTTCAAAATTTTAATCAGCCTACACCCCGTCCAAAACAATCACCATACCATTTACTCAAGAGGCAAGACTAATTTTCCTTATTCTCTCCTCTTGCCTATTGAATAAATATACTTATTAAAGTTTTGAAAATTAAGAAACCGCCACTTGTCCCCAGCTTCAGTTTATTCCTTCTATCTTTTTTTTTTTTTCAGTCTTCTCTCTCATCCTCCAAATACCACTATCTCTTCTATCATCTTTTCTATATGTTCTTTATTTCTACCTCTAGCTGTCCTTTTCACTCCCCTACTGCTTCCTTTACTTGAGGATGCTCTCTCCCCATCTTCCTTCAAAGTATTTACTTTCCTTCTTTTTTTTCACTTTTGTCTCCTATTTTAATATCTTTTCTCTCTTTTGCTTTCTTCTGACATTTCTTTTCTTCTTTTCCATTTTCTTCTTTTCCATTCAGAGCCATCAACTCAAACCATTTAGTTATCTGGTCTATCCCTGCTCTCCAGTACCCAACCCTCTGGTATCCTTACATCTTTCATGCCTTTATCAAACACAAACTTTCTTCTAATGAACTCAGATTGTATCCTTACTCTCCTCTTCTTTCAACAATCACCATTGACACACTGGCTCCACTGTACACAAGGAACCAAACAGTCTTGGGTTCCATTCCAAATAAAAGGTGGATGCAACTCATCAGAAGTTCATATAATAAAAGGGAAACTGTCACTTTTTCAGTGATTTTGTCAAAAGAACTTTTTTTTAATCATCTGACCCCAGGTAAGGCTACAAATCTACTAAGGTGCAAGGATTTACTGAATGTGGAAGAATATAAGAATAAACATTATTAAGAAGAATAAATAATAAAAGAACAGAAATTAAGGAGGCAGAAACAATTGACATTGCATTTAAATTTTTGAAGACCAAAGTCGATTGGAAAGCAGGAAACTGGAAAAGAGTTCCACAAGCAAGAAATGCAAGGGAAGAAACTGTTACATTATTTGGACTATTGTCCTCATCATTTTTGCCATATCTATCACAACGTTTTGGCCGTTATATGCTCCGGCCTTCTTCAGGTGGTTGGAATGTCGAAACGAACCCTTTATTTTAGTAGACTGTTCTAGTTCTACGTGCCATGTTTGATGGATGTCAGTTATCAGTTATTTCCCTCTGAAAGTTCTCCACTGCCTTAACTGGGTATTGAACTCACACTCTTTGGGTCCTATCACCTATCTAACCAATGCCTTTATCCACTGTGCCATGTGGGTATGAATTTCTGGGTATTATAAACCTAATGTCTTCAGCAACCATTTTTTACCAGTGCTCATATTGCAATTTTACTGTTATCATTTCATGTTTTTACCAGAGCTCATTGCAACTTTGTTGTTATCATTGCTTTTCTCTGGCACTCCTTATTATTACTGGTTCCCATATTGTATTTATCTCTATGCTTGGTCGGCTCAGGAGATTTTTGTTGCCTAGCATATGTGCTGATTCCTTAAGTTTACGAATTTTCCAATGGTGTCCCTTGTCAATGATCTCAACATGATCCCACAGAGAGTGATCTCCCTTCTTTCTCCATATGTGATCAGCCACGCCTGATTTTTCGACTTCCCCTCGTGTTACAGCTTTCTGGTGTTCTTGAAGCCTTATATAGAAATGTAGACAGACTCTGAAGAAACTGTTAGCATAGAACTTATGGGTACATCTAGCCATTTCAACTGTAAAATGATGAGACCTTGCTGCAAATCTAGAACTGCAATTAAATTCATAAAGTCTCGAGGAAAATTCATCAGAACAATTACCATGAAAGTATATATAGAAAAGGCACATAGAAGCTACATTATGCCAGTGGAAAAGTGAATGAAACTGAGATGTCAGGACAGGACCAATAACATTGCAGATTCTTTGTATTTTATCAAGAATTTCTAAATACATAGAAGCGCCAGACAAGATGTCGCAGCATTTTCAACGTGGACAAATTATAGACTTATAAATATGTAAGAAAAATTCTGGCAAGGAAAATGGTCTATGACACAGTAAACCAACATTCTTAGCAGCAAACCTTGCAATTGATACGATATAATCTTTCCATTTCATGCCAGTGGAAAACATTAGCCTAAGGCACAATGAGTCACTCTCATTGCATGTTAGCATTAACCATGTTAATGGAAGACAAAAACAGGTTCTAGGTAATTCAATATAATACAACTGAAGCTCACTGATCTTTCCTATTCTCTTATGCACTGTGTTCCTTCAGGACATTTGTGATCATGCCTCTCCCCAACTTCTTGTCTTTTGTTGCTTGAATTAACTTTTGAATCCTTATACCATTCCTGTCCGTCCTTTTTCTGTCATCCGCTCACATTAACTCACTGTTTCTCTCTATCTCTCCTGTTTTCAATATACCCTCCTGGTATTAAATTCTCTTGGCAACCTTTCCTTATCGTATGTCTCCCCTTTGTTTTTATGTATGTGTCCTTAAAATTCCTATTTTCTTTGAAACTTCCTCATCTCTCACATGCTCAGTCTATGATATTCTTAACATCTTTTGATAGAAGTGCAGCTCTTTCATTTCAAGTCTCTTTATTTTTTAGGGGATTATTCAGCATTCACTACTCTGGAGGAGCTTAGATATGAATTTGAAGTTCAGTGCTCTTCTGCTTCCAATAAACTCTTCCAATCTCTTAATACTCTGCTTTGGTTCAAAAAGACATTTTTGGATTTCTATGCTACATTTAGATAGCTGAATTTCTGTACCTGTTTGATTTTGATGTCTCCAATATGTGGTTCTTACCTTGGGTTGTTATTTTGGCTCGAACCATATACAGACTATTACTGATAAAATAAGTTCAATCCTCCCATCTATAATACCAATGCATTGGACTCAGTGTAATATTTAGTTTCATTTTGGCCAGAAATAACCAATATCCCCCCCACCACACACACATAAACAAACAAAAATTTACTGAAGAATTTAGTGTTTCCACACAGAAAACCGATTTCATTATTAGGATAATTGATTGTTATAAATCAGCAAGAAAATCGAATTACAGCATTGATTTAAGATTCATTTTGGTTGATTATCATCCAACAACATTTTACAGCTGGCTTAGCTGCCATTTTTACAGAGTTTACTTGTCGATTCATTCTGTATTTATCCTAAAATAACATCATTCTGTTTGTTATTCCTTTACAAGCATTGGAATCATGAAATACAGATGAAAAGGAAAAAAAAAACTTTTTTGGTTCAATCTAAGATTTAACCTTGTTTAGGTGGGATGAAACTGGTGCTTCAATTTCTGTTTTTTTTTTCGTTTTTACAATATTTACATACATACACACACATATATATATATATATATATATTATATATATATATATTTAAACCAAAATTTTGCACCACAGAATCTAGACATGGCTTTGAAAATGACAGAACACATTCTTTTAAAGGGACATTTTTCGTCCAACACTTTTTAAGAAAGATACATTGGAACAGCAATAATCAAAATGACGAAACGGAAAAGGGTAGACATGGGGGTCCAGATAATTAAGTAGTCATGACTATAATACATTAATTACTCATGTTTTTAAGATGTGTTAAGCTTTTCATTGATGTTTATCCTGTTGCTCTGTATTCTATACACTGAGCTCTCTTTATGGATCTATCTTTTTAATATTTTATATTAAAAAGAGCCACTTGCATTATCCTTTCCACTTACAGATTTGATATTATATATATATATATATATATATATATATATATATATATATATGTATATACATACAAGCGGTTAATATATCTTATGATAAATTTTTAATCCTGAGTCTTCTTTCTCTGCTAATGTATCAGATTGTGATGCAAGACAATTCTAAGGAGTTGAGAAAGATATTGAAAGCAAAGATTATCCTAAACATTTCATAATCTATTTTAGTGATATGAAATTACACAGTAACATCCTGATCCAATGTGATTAAGGAATAAATGGAATTTTAGATAAAGAGCCAGTATTTAATACATAATGAGTTTATTTATTTTATCATTCCATTATTTGTTGGTTAGTATAGAATTTTTATCATTTCATCATTTGTTGGTTAGTAAATTTGCATTATTCCATCATTTGTTCGTTAGTCTAGAAACTTTGTTATTCAAGTAGTTAACCAAAATGTTGACTATTGTTATGGGTTTTTGATGTCTGTTGGTTATTGTTAGAATTCTTTTAAAGACAAAAAAATTACTCTGGAAAAATGACAAGGTGACAATTCTTCTTCATACTCTGAACAAAAATATTTTAATGGCTACTGCTCTGACAAGCTTTTTTCCTTTGTGCCCAGACTACAGGAGTTTAAGTGTGCTACTAGATTGGCATCTAGGTCCCGCCCCTTTACTATTGAATTAGTTAAATGTAACTGCCACTTCTACACCAGCAGTTTCTTTTCTCACACTTCCTCTCTGTGGTACTCCCTTCTGTTTACTTGTTTCCCTGATAATGATAATCTTCAAAAATTTAAATGCAATGTCAATCATCATCTTCTATCTTCTTGAACCGCATTCAGCATATATTCTTTCCTCGATCCTCTTACACCCAGTCTTTTCTCTCACCATAACTCTCTGTAGCCCCCTAGTGGCATTCCCACCTTGTTTGGGGTGAAATGATTAAACACAACAAAATAAAAATGTGCTTCTATTGTTTTATAAGATTTTGAATATTTTTAAGTGAAATGTTCTCTTCTCTTATTGTCAGGCAGTTTCAATGAAAAGGTACTGAAAAGATCATGGCCTGACCAAGTGATTCCTTTCCTCAAAATTCTGACATATTGTCTGATTTCAAGAACTGGATTAGGTTAAGAACTTTTCAGTCCCCACCTCATAAATTCCTTGGAGAAGCTGATTACTTAAGAATTTATTCTTACTGGTGTTATATCCTTAGTTTAGTTTAGTTTTGGCACAAAACCATAAACATTTTTATAAAGGTCCTAAATATTTTTATAAGGACCATAAACATTTTTTATAAAGGCCATAAACATTTTTATAAGGGTCATACACATTTTTATGAAGGCAATTTTACATTTTTTTTTATACTCATGCTATCCATATCACGAATATTCAAACTTTTTTTTTTTTGTAATTTTTAAGACGGGGTTCCGTTTGCTATTGTAAATTTATACCCGTCCCCATGCAAACCGCTAAACACACACACACAAAAAAATTAAATAAAATAACTAATAGAAACATTTAACAATATAAAGGGAAAATCTAAGTTAGAATATGCTTTTTTACGTTCATATTCCGCAACTGTTTTGAAATTATTCAAAATGTTGTATATAACACAGAAAAAAAAGTAAATAATTAATTAATAAACCGTTTTTTTTCGGTAAGAATAAATCACGTAATGAGCATATGCTTAGAGGGGAACGTAATAAACTGAACTCTGCTCTTAAAATTTAGAAAATTCAAAAAGAAAAAATTGATATGGAATATGGATTGTTTATTCGATTAGAATATGAAAACAAATTTTGAAAAAAAAAAAAAAAGAAAAGAAATGGTTATTTAATAGAGATCTGCGTTTCCGTAAAAAAAGACTCCAAATGTTTCCTTCTTCAACTTACCTCATAAATGTCGTCTGAACCAGAGTGATGCTTGTGACCTGATCCTGCGTATTTTTGTTTATTCCGAAATTGTGAATTTTTGCTAAGATTTGAAGATGATCTTGTAACGTCCGATTCTGAAGCCGATTGATGTGTGGGACACTTGAAGTATTTCTGGACACTCATACAACGATTTGCTGTGTTTGGTCCACCCCGGAGCGGGGCGTTTCTCGTGTCATTGCACCGAATAATGCATATTGACATGGAAACCGTTATGGCAACGGATATTATTACGGCTACCAAGATAATTGAAATCACGAGGTACAAATGTATTTTGTCTCCTGTTTGAATAGGAGCAGCATTTAACATTTCAGAAGTCTTGTTACTAACGGTCAGCGTCATGAACAATGTTGTTGTTGAAGTCAAAGCAGGGATACCACTGTCCTTGACGATTAATTCAAGCTCGTAAGACCGGGCATCATGCTGACTGACCACACGGTTGAAAGCTAGCAAACCCGTATACTGGTTGATACGAAATAACTGTTTTTCGTTGCCACTGATAATTTCAAATTTGAGGAAAGCGTTTTCCCGACTGTCGCTATCAGAAGCTTTAATTACAGTAATGTTATTCGTACGGTATGGGTAATAGAGAACGTTCATCGTATAAGGGTTAATACTAGGAAATGTAAAATACGGTGTATTATCATTTTTGTCCCGTACTTCAATAATAACGTTCACTGTATTGTTTAACTGAGGTTTTCCGTGATCTTGTACTAAAACCTGGAATTTGTAAACATCCTGAATTTCATAGTCCAGTGAGTTCATCGCTAAAATCAATCCGTTTTCTGTGATTTGGAATTGTTTATTATTTGTCATCAAAGAATAAGTCAGCCTGCCGCCAGGTCCCTGATCTGGGTCAGTGGCATTTATAAATCCTATTGGAAAATTTGGTTTCTCGTTTTCGTAGATGCAAAACTTGAATGTGTTCTTTGAGAATTCAGGTCTCACATCATTGACGTCCATCACTCTGATCATAAACAAACTCTCGCTGTCTAAAGGTGGGGAACCCCTGTCCTGGCAATGGATTGTGATATTGTAGTTCTCTTCAATCTCTCGATCCACGGGGTTCTTCATTGTCACTTTGTACTCTTTGGGACTCAATTTTTGCAACTGGAATTTTTCATGCTTTAAATAGCAGGTGACCACCCCATTCTGCCCCAGGTCATGGTCGGCCACTTTCACATATGCAATGAAACTGCCAACTTCAATATCTTCTGAAATAGCCGCCGTGTTTTCCGCTGATGCTGACACAAACGTTACAAATATATGTGGGGCCATATTCTGTGTATTGATGACTTTGACCAAGACAACGGCCAAGGCACTAAATGGTGACTCTCCTCCATCGACTGCTTTCACAAATAAAGTATTAATTACTTTAAGGGTTGAGGCAAATTTTCTGTTTAATTTAATCTCGCCCGACACTTCATTCAACTCAAAATGTTTCTTAGTCTCATCAGATGTCTGAGGACTGAAATGATATGATACCTGACCGTTTGACCCTGAATCCAAATCTGTGGCAGTGACTGCCAAAATTGGTGAATCCTGGTAATCATTACTTTGAATTGAGACATTGTAGACACTCTGTGAGAAAACCGGCGGATTATCATTGATGTCAGTTACTGAGATATAAACGTCCAAAATGTTCTCCCTGGGAGGGGTCCCCCCGTCTCGTGCAATCACCTGTATCTTGTAAGAATCTTGCTCCTCGCGATCCAGCTTTTCTGTCACAGTGATGCTCAATTCTGAAATGCCGTACGGGGCACTTTGAATAGACAGTGAAAAAGGATCACTAGTGTTCTTTTTGAGGGTGTAGGTGATCTGTGAATTCAGAACCCCGACATCCCGGTCGATGGCATTTGGTATTGACTTTCGTGACCCTTTGCTGACGTCCTCTGCGAACTGCAGGTTTATATGCTTCTTAGGGAATATCGGCTCATGGTCATTCAGGTCTTTGATGATTATTTTTATTTTAATGATCTTCAAAAAGGATTTCACACGGCGGACTGCAACTTTAATCACCTTGAAGCATTCGATATTATAGGTGCAAAGAGATTCAGCATCAAGGGTTTGGGCGACGTACAGTTTTCCAGTCTTCTTGGAAACTCGGAATAGTTGGGAACTGGTTGGTACTTCTTGTTGTAATTGACTGAATCGTACAAGATTTTTGTTTTCTGGTAGAATATTGTCCATGATTCGGGAGTCTTCAGCAATGTTACCCAGATATGTATCAGGACTCCGTCCCTCTTCTACATAGTAAGTAAGGTCGA
Source organism: Acanthosepion pharaonis (assembly GCA_903632075.3). Taxonomy (NCBI): domain Eukaryota; kingdom Metazoa; phylum Mollusca; class Cephalopoda; order Sepiida; family Sepiidae; genus Acanthosepion; species Acanthosepion pharaonis. The sequence goes on along the minus strand of CAHIKZ030001442.1, from coordinate 343,783 downwards.
TACAATGATAGGTGTGCAATGCAAATAACAATAACAGCATACACACCTGAACTAACATGTTGATAGCAAAATAAAATGCAGGATGTAGCCTTGTCTCATGAAGTCACTTTATCTGTGGAAACAAAAAAAAAAAAAAAATAGAATTAGATCTTGTGTAAAAATCCGATTTAGGTTAATGACTGGTAAAAAAAAATGATTATTATTATTATTATTATTAATAATAATAATAATAATAATAATAATAATAACAATAACAATAATAATAATAATATTGTTGTGTTTTGCTTTTGTATCATTAGTAGGAATTGCCCCAAAGTCTCAATCAAAGAATTCAAGAGGCAAGTTTTTTGCATCTGAAGATGCTAAAAAATTAAGTCCCATGTAACCAGAAGATAAAATGTAATTGTTGTCAGTGCACCAGATAGAAATCTACGCAAGATATGAGTAACCATAAGTATGATGTTGTCGGAGTTAACTCCTCCTTTAGTACATTAACCCTTTCACCAGGGGTCGCTCTTCGCTGCTATAAATAGCTGCGGACCCTTCGCCTCTCTCTCTCTCTCTTTTTTTCCTTCAGGCCTGTGCGCCGACACCTTGAGGTAAATCTCTTTTTTTCCTCAGGATTTCAGCTATCAACCTCGAAATGTAGGCGCTAACAAGGGATAGCGTGGAAACACGCTAAGCACAATACACACGCACGCACGTACAGAATATTCACACACACACGCACATACAGAATATTCCCATACACTTCATCCTTTGTACTGTTTCCATGTATTGTAACTTGTTATTAATATATATTTGTATATACATATATTATCGGTCTTGTGTTTTGTTTGCTTTCTTTGCCTCCTTCTTTGGACTTAATCAGAGTCCAACCTTTTTATGTAGTTGGGCCCGGCGAGCAGGAGTATCTGAACCTTACATGCGTTTCTTCTACGTCTGACTTCTATCAACAACATAACAGCCACGGCCCTCTACAATGTTTTGCAATTCACAAATTTTACGACTGCCTGGAACTTATGGGAAAAATTAAATAAAACCAATAAATAAGACAATAATAGTGAAAACAAAAAACATAAATTTATTTTCCCATGATGCAAGATATAAAGAAACTGAAAAGTGTTTCTGATCACATGTGCAATTTTATGTCCCCATTTCCGGAAAGGACAAAATCTTTCTCTTTCTCCTTTTGGCATCAAGATGTGAACCACGCGTTAATAGTGTTGGGGACGTGCAGAATTTATTAATTATGCTTGAAAGAATCAGAAGGAATTTTTGTA